>CAUYQV010046442.1:0-19547 GCA_963574575.1 Galagoides demidoff
GCTGTCAGAAAGAATTATCTGTAATTGTCAGCTCTCTCCGGTTATTCTTTTTTTTTTTTTCTTTTTTGGCCAGGGCTGGGTTTGAACCCGCCACCTCCGGCATATGGGGCCAGCGCCCTACTCCTTTGAGCCACAGGTGCCACCCTGGTTTCTATTTTTTAATTAATTCAAAGTATTAGAACGATACAAATCTTTCTGTTCTATGTACCTTGTATCATGCAGAGGTTGGAACTTTTAGCATGTCCATCACCAGAATAATGTTCATTGCAGCTAACAGGAAAGTTTTCATGCCTCCCTCCCCAGCCTCCTCTCTTTTGGTTTCCACTGTTCTTGACCTCTCTCTGTGCCTGTGTGAGCCCATCTTTTAGCTCCCAGTTATTAGAGAGTACAAGCAGTGTTGCCTTTGTCTTCCTGAGATATTTCATAGATAATGGTGCCAGGTTCCACCCATGTTGCTGGCAAAGACTTGTTTTTCATCCCCTTTTATGGCTAATCCTCCACTCTCTTTATTCATTCATGAATTGATGGATATATAGATTGAGTCCACCTTTTTGTAATTATGAATGATGCTGTGAAACATTCAAATGCAGGTGTAGTTTTGATAGGAACATCTTTTCCTTTGAGTAGGTATCCAGTGCCAGGATTGCAGGATCAAATAGTAAGCCTACATTTATTCCTTTGAGGAATCTGCATATTGCTTTCCATGGGTGTTAGACCAATCTGTAGTCTCATTACCATGTAGAGCACACATGTCTTTCTGTATGTACCCTGGTATCTATTGTTTTTTGACTTTTTGATAATGGCCATTCTGACGGACTCAGGTTGTATCTCACTGTAATTTTAAGTTGTATTTTCCCAAAGATCAGCGATATTGAGCATTTTTTTATCTGTACACTGGCTGTTTCTCTGTCTTCTTTTGAAAAACTTCTGTTCATGACTTTTGCCCACTTTTTAATATGGTTGTTCACTTTTTTCCTTGCTCATTTATTTGAGTTCTTTGTAGATTCTAGTTCTTTACCGGATAAATACATTGTGAATATTTTCTATTATTACGTACATTGTCCATTAACTCTGTTGATTATTTCCATTCCTGTGACAATGCTTTATAATTGACTTAAGTCCCATTTTTTTTTTGTCGTTAATGCTATATCACATTTGGGGTCTTAGTCGTAAACACTTTGTCAGGCTGATGTCAACAAAAAGTTTTTCTAAGGTTTATTCTAGAAACTTTATGGTTTCATGTCTTAAATTTAAATCTTTTATCCATTTTTAATTAAATTTTTTATATAGTGAAAGATAAAGCTCCTGTTTCAGTCTCACACCCATGTCTATCCAGTTTTCCCAGCACCATATATTGAATAGGTTTTCCTTTCTCTGGAGTATATTTTGGAATGCTTCATCAAAGATCAGTTGGTTGCAGGTAGATGGTTTTATTTCTATACACATCTCGACTTTTGTAGTATAATTTGAAGTCAGTTAATGTGATGCTTCTAGATTTGCTATTTTTTCATAAGATTGTTAAACTGGGCTCCTTTTGGGGGGGCCGAATAAATTTTAGAATAGTTTTTTCTAGATGTGTGAATTATTGATTGCATTGGTATTTAGATGGAAATTACGTTGAACACTTAGGGAAGTATGGACATTTTAACAATGCTGATTCAATCCATCCACGAGTATGGGTTGTTTTTCCATTTGTCTGTGACATCTGTGATTTCTTTCTTCATTGTTTTGTAGTTCTCCTTATAGAAATCTTTCACCTGTTTGGTTAAGTATATGTCTGGGTAATTTATTTTCTTTGCAGTTGTTGTAAATGGTATTGAGTCCTTGATTTAACCCTCACTGTGAGTGTTACCAATATGTAGAAATGCTACTGAATTAGGTACATTGATTTTATAACCAGAGATTTTGCTCAATTTCTTTATCAATTCTGGGAGTCTTTTGGTGGTATGTGTAAGACTTTTTAGATAAAAGACAATATGGTCAAAGAGGTAGTTTGACCTCCTTTTTCCCAATTTGGACACCCTTTACTTCTTTTTCTTGCCTGATTTCTCTGGCTGGGACTTCCAGCACAATGTTGAATGGAAGTGGTGACAGGGGGCTCCCCTGTCTTATTTTGGTTCTTAGGGATAATGCTTTCAACTTTTCCACATCATAGGATTTAGCTGTGGGTTGGCCATATATGGCTTTTATAATTTTGAAGTATGTTACTCCCATGCCGAGATTTTTTAGGGTTTTTATCATGAAAGGGAGCCCAATTTTATCAAGTGCTTTCTATACATCTACTGAGATGATTATGTGGTCTTTGTTGTTGTTTTCATTAATCACATTAACTGATCCATGTATGTTACACCATCCTTACATCACTCACATGAAACTCACTTGATGATAGTAGATTCTTAGGCATAGACTTTGTTCTTGAGAATGTCACAGTCCATTGGAGAAAATGTGCAAGTAAAATAGCAACAACAACAACAATTATATTATGTTTTGAAAGGGAGAATTTATTGGATCATCCTACAAGTGCCTCTGACTTATAAGGTGTTTCCTGAGAATTCTGCTGTTAGCCTGATGGGTTTTCATATGTTGGTTAGTTGTTGCTTTCACCTGATAGGTTGTATAATTTTGCTTCTCCATTTTGACTTTGGCCAGGTTTGTATATGTGTGTTTTGGAGACGTCCTATTTGCCATAAATCTTTTTGGTGTCCAAATATCATCTACGTCCTATTTGCCATAAATCTTTTTGGTGTCCAAATATCATCTTCTATCTGGAGACCTAAATCTCTGATAATACCAGGGGAATTTTCCTCTATAGTTCTACTGCATAAGTTTTCCATACTTTTTCCTTTTCTTCCTCTATCTCAGAGATACCTATAATTCTTACCTTTGACCTGCATTCATAGTCTCATACTACTCTGAATGATTACGATTTTTATTCTTTATTCTGCATCTTTGACTGACTGGGTTAGTATGAAAGCCTTGTCTTCAACCCCTGAAATACTTCCCCCTCCTTGGTCTACCCTGTTACTTAGCTTTCTGGTGTATTTTGAAATTCCCTAAAGAAAACTTCATTTCTTTAAGTTTTGTTACATCTGTTCTTACGTTGTCTATCTCTTTAGTGAGCTTTTCCTTTTTTCATTCATGTCCTGAAATATTTCTTGGCTTTCTTTTTTCATTTTCAACTTTCTCATCAATCCCATTCATCTTACTCGCCATCCATACTTGGAAATCCAGCTCTGATATTGTGTAAATTTATTTTCATTTAATGTACACGGTGGTTACTTTTCATGATTTGTTGGCTGTGTCAAACCAGAGTATTTTTTCATGTTGTCAGAGTTTCTATTCTGGTTCCTTCTCATCTGAAATTTCTTCTTGAACTCAAGACATTTAAGTTTGCAATTCACAGAAGCTTTCAGTTCTCTGCTGAGAACTCTCCTATTCACTAGAAAGAAAGAGAAGTCCCTGGATGGCACAGTCGTGTCCTATTCTAGATTGATTCAGAGCAATATGGGAAGCTCTGCACTCAGTGTTAAATCTTGCAGCTCTCTTGTGTCTCCTGCCGCACCATTACCCTGTGGTCTCTGTGTTGAAGAGTAAATGCCCAAACTGTTCCATCAGCATTAGTGATTGCCAGCTTGAGACAGCTCTAGAGTTATTCCACTTAAATCATTGTGAAGCAGCCTTTTGTCACCCATGCTGGCTTGGGAGCTACCTCATTCAGATCTGTATGGTGGTGTTTTTAGCCCTGTGTGACTTGAGCGTAGTCTTGCTGGCACGCCTCAGCTGTAGTGATTGACCACCTGCTTGAGAAGAGCCCCACTCAGATCCACTGATCACAGATTAAGTGCAGCTCTGCTCTCACCCACAGGTTGTTGCTGGCTTGAGCACTGCCTAAGTTAGTGCTAAGTCAGTGGCATTTGTTGGCCTTTGCAGTTCAGGCAGAGCCCCACCCACACCTGACGGCAGCCTGTGCTGACTCGAGAGTGACTTTGTTAGGATCTTCAGGCAGCAGCGCCTGTTGACTGGGTGCCAGCTTGGGCATACATACCCTTGCCCACAACTACAGGCACAGGAGATTATTGTGCCATCCAGGTCCTCCAGCGGCAATGAGGGTGGACAGCTCCTGCTCAGCACAAGTGTGTCCAGCCTCCCCACTCTCTCCCCCTGGTCTAGCAGTGGCGATAGGTGGGCAGGAGCAATGGATATGACCCTCGATTAGAAGCAGCATTCTGGGCTCAGTGCCTGTGGCTCAAGTGGCTAAGGCGCCAGCCACATACACCTAAGGTGGCAGGTTCGAATCTAGCCCGGGCCTGCCAAAACAACAATGACGGCTGCAACCAAAAAATAGCCAGGCGTTGTAGCAGGCACCTGTGGTCCCAGCTGCTTGGGAGGTTGAGGCAGGAGACGTGCTTGAGCCCAGGAGTTGGAGGTTGCTGTGAGCTGTGATGTTACAGCACTCTACCCAGGGGGATAGCTTGAGGCTCTATCTCAAAAAAAATTAAATTAAATTAAAAAAAAAAAAAAAAAGAAGCAGCATTCTGGATCTAGGATTTGGTTTCAGGACCCAGGGTTCTCCAGCCAGTGGATCCCTGCTGGGCTGTCTCTCTGCAGAGATTCCAAATAGCTTCTGTGTTGGTCCTATGGCCCCTGTCATGGAAGATTCCTCTAGTAGCTCAGATAGCAATGATCACGGGGAAGAGCTTGGAGCTACAAAATTCTTCCTCTGTGCCCTCCCCACATGTGTGACTGTCTTTTCTGACTGCCTCAAAATGGCAGCGGAGGTCAGCTGTCTTCCTTCTACTTTACTTTGGGTACCTCCTGCCACCTCCCTTTGACTCACAATGTTCCCTTTTAGATGCCTGATCTGACGGTGGGTATCCACTTGCCACCTTGAATCCTCTCTGTGAGGGCACAGTGTGCAGGTTTCTTCTAGCTCACACCTTCCTTTATATCCGTGTATGTCTTATGTACTTTTTAGCATATGTTGTACTTCACAATTATGCAGACTTATTTGGGAAGAGCATTCCAGCTAAAAGCTTCCTTATTAGTCTGGCTTCTTTATTAATTCAGAGGTCTTGTCTATTATAATTTTTCTATGTTATCTGAGCTCTTCCCATGTACTGAAACATGATTGCTATCATAGTTCTCTCTTTTTAGAGTTATCTATTTACCTTTTACCCTCTTACTACCATCGTCAATTGGATGATCTCCAAAAGCAACAGGTACAAAACATCTCAATCACTTCTTCCTAAACCTACGTTCCTCAGTAGCTTTTCCCTGAACTTATTTTACCCTGGCATGTTCTTATTTAGTAGAAAACATGCCCTAAGCAGAGCCAATGAGATTCTTTTCCTGAGATAATTTTGAATTAGGACTAGAAGGTATGGATCAGGCCTTCATTATAGATGGGTGTTAAAAGTAGTAAGATTTAAGAATTCCTTATACCATGTGTCTTAACATGGAGGAAACCAGTCCATAGTTTGAGATATCTGAGCTAACATAAAGAGAAAAGCCATAACACTCAGAGAATTAGTCCTGCAACATTCAAGTCTGGCAGTCCAGCTGTCTGAGGTTCAGCTTTAAACTCTCCTTTTTCAACGATATGAGCAAATTATCTTTCTAATAATTTAAGTTGCTAATTTAATTTCTTTTTTCATATATAAATAAAACCCTACTGGGAGAATCTAGGTAACCTGTATACATTCTTCAAGGTATATGGGAATGACCAGAAGATATCAGCATTAATTATACATTATGATAATATACCCATAAAATGATTGTTTATAATTTACACATGACTTACACTTGATATATCGACATTGAAATTTTTAGATTGATTAACGACATATAAACCTTGGATATATTCAATTATGCATGCAATGTTTAAAAATATTGTTTTTAGTTTTAACACAGCCCTTAATAATGTTAATTCATTCAACTTATCAAAAATTTGTCTAAGGCCGGCTGTCTCTATTTATATCGATTTCAACGGTTCAAACAAAAGCAGGAAATGTTTTTTTTTCCTTTTCTTGGTGTCACTTTAATGTGTAAATAAAATGTATATTGTCATTCTAACATTTGAAAAGTTAAAGCAAAGATAATGAGGTGAAAGTTCAGATTTTTAAAAAAGATAAAAGAAAATAGGACCTTTTTAAGGAATAAAAAATCTGCATCAAAATGCATGCCCATTCCTATCGCATCATCTTATGTACATCCCTATGCGATCTAATATTTACTTAAAATGAGCAATCTCCATGGCAACCAGTGGACCAAATGATACATGAGCTGACTGAGAAGTGAAGACATTTGTATTTCTTAATCTGAAATTGATCATATCATAAACACAATAATGGAATTCTATCATTTCGCCTAAATATATGTGAGATAGAAGAGTTTTAAACACGTGTTTTCTAGTTTGTGATTGACAACATTAATATTTTTTCGTATATGTCTTTTTCTCTTTCCATTTCCACTTTTGCTTTGACCATTTAAAAATGAAGATTAATAAAAATTAAAGCCAATGGAATTTGTTTCATTCGGATATGTTAAGGCAGAATAACAGCCTCCAGAGATGTTTATGCCCTACTCCCTGGAATATGTGGAAATGCTATCTTCCATGATGAAAGGGACTTTGCAGATGTGATTAAGGATAGAGACATTGAAATGTAGACATTATCCTGAATTACTTGGGTGGACCCGATGTAATTACAGTCACACATTGCTCAGTGATAGGGATACATTCTGAGAAATGCATCATTAAGTGAATTTGTTGCTGTACAAACATCATAGACTGTGTGGAAACAAACCCAAATGGTATAGCTTACTACACACATAGGGTATCTCGTCAAGCCAATTGCTCCTAGACTACAAATCTGAACAGCATATTTTACTGAGAACCGCATGCAATTTTAACACAAAGAGTATTTGTGTATTTAAATACATTTAAACATAGAAAAGATACAGTGAACTGTGTCATTATGTTCTTAGGGGACCAGCATCCTACACATGGTCTATTATTGACCTAAACCTTGCTATGTGTCCAAGACTGTACATGAGTCCTTAAAAACAGAAACGTTCCCCCAGCTGATGTCAGGAGATAGGAGAGCAGAAATCTCGGAAATGCTACATTGTGTTTTTAAAGGTAGAGGGACAGGGTATAATAAAGGGAACGCAGGTGGCTTTTGAAAGCTGAAGGATGTAAGGAAATTGATTCTCCCTTAGACTGTCCATAAAGGAAACCAGCCCCACTGACAACTTGATTTTAACCCAGTCAAACCTTTATCAGACTTCCAAGCTACAGAACTATCACATCAAATATAAGTTGTAAATTTGTTTAAATCACTAAATTCGTGGTAGTTATTAATCATGACAATACCAAACTAATAAGAATGGCATTATTGTGACTTCCTAAAGAGAAACAAGATCCAGTTAAAAGAAAGGAAAGAAATAGCCCTACACTCCCCCATCCCTACTGCATAGAATATAATCTGACATATCTGAGCAAAGCACGTGTACCCTGAAAACGATGGTGGGCCCAGCCAGAGAATTGGCAAGGTACCATCAGCACCCAAGTAGAGCCCGGGAAGCATTCCAAAAGATCAGTGGCACTGCCAGGCTTTGTTTATACCACACTGGGCCTCCATCCACTGGATAAACTATACGGAATCAAAATTAAACGTGAAAACAGGCCCAAACACGAATGTCTGCCTTAAACAGACTATCTAGTCAGTTAAACAGAAAATTTATTTTTTCCTAAGACATTTTCAGGGTGTGGATACATGGATATATATTTACATATATTTTTATTAATAGGAAAAACTTTTCCTCAGAATGTTATTTTTCTTTCTGAAGGGCCTTCCTCCCGGAGGGGCTGTCAGAAGATGCCGGAGAAAGGAAGATTCTTCACTTTCACATTCATTATCTCTTTTAATTATGAAATGGCTTTTAAATAAAGTCATTTTCTTTTCTAAAAATTAAGCAGGCAATAGGTGTTTAACAGACTTTATGAATAATATCTGACAGAACTCTCTTCTTTCCTTTTACAATGAAAGCCATTCTTTTAAAATAACTGGCTTCCTTTATTGATTTTTAACACTCTGTAGCTAAATATTACCTTATCTCAGAAATTCTCACTACGCCAAACCATGAGAGTCCCTAATATTCTTTTGGGGGGGGTCCATTGGTTTTTCTCTTTTCAATAACATAGTTATGGGGTGGCACCTGTGGCTCAGTGGGTAGAGCATCAGCCCCGTATACTGAAGGTGGTGGGTTCAAATCCAGCCCCGCCTAAACTGCAACAAAAAAATAGCCGGGTGTTGTGGCGGGCGCCTGTGGTCCCAGCTACTCAGGAGGCTGAGGCAAGAGAATCATCTAAGCCCAGGAGTTGGAGGTTGCTGTGAGCTGTGTGACGCCACGACACTCTACCCAGGGTGATAAAGTGAGAGTCTGTCTCTAAATAAAATATAACATATTTCTGTGAGACATGATTGCCTTCATAGTCTTCAACCTAAACAAAATATACCAACAGACTCAATTCAGAAGCAGATATGTGAATCTGGTTTTTCAGTTTTGGCACACAATATAATAACGACAAAAACGTAAAAAATGCCACTCTTCTCACTAATCTTTTTTAATTAATTAATGTTTTTAAAATTTAAGTTCCCTTATTAACTCACTTTTTATTACTCTTTTTTAGTTTTCAGTTACTTTCTTAAAGATACTACTTATTTCAGTGTCTAGTTTATTAATCTATTTTTGAATGAATTAATATGTAAATATGCTTCAAACTTCTCAGTGGTAGTTGCTAATCTTGTTAAATGGTTAAATGCCATGTGTTTAATATGTTAATGGTAGAGACCACATTTAAAAAAAAAAAAAAAAAAACCTTTGGAAGCCCTTGATTATTTTTAAAAGTTCAAAGGGGTCCTAAGTCCAAAAAGTTTGAAAACCACTGCTTACCCTCAATCGTCCTCCCAAATCTCTGAGAAGACAGGGAAAGCCCTCGAGGGAGGTTGAGAAGGTTCACTCTGTGGTGTGTTAACATATAAGTTACATAAGATGATCCTTTACAGGGTAAGAAGCAAGCAGTAAAATTTTAGTTATGTATCCTCATTTGTTTAATTTCTACATTCATATGGTTTTATAATATACAAAACAAATTTAGAAATGATTGAGTATTAATATATGGAAAACATATTACCCCTAAGGCCTAGAATTTTGAAAACTTAGAGACTCTTGATAAAAGAAACTAGACTACTACTTGATCTACAATGGATAAAGTAGTCATCAAAAAGCTTTTGAGAAACTTTTTAATGAAAGCACTCTTACATTAAGAAATGAACCACAAAAAAAAAAAAGACCCATTTAATGAAGAAAAAAAACCAAAAAACCTCAAAGCAGATGCCTATCAAGCTACTCTTTTGTATGAAATATAAAATGTGTTGTTCTCCATTTAACCTTTCTTTTTATTTATTTATTTATTTATTTTTGAGATAGTCTCACTCTATCAGCCTGGTAGAGTGCCATGGTGTAGTAGCTCACAGCAACCTCAAACTTTTGGGGGCTCAAGAGGTCCTCTTACCTCAGCCTCCGGAGTAGCTGGAACTACAGGCACCCTCCACAATCCCCAGCTAAGCTTTTCTATTATCAGCAGAAATGGGGTCTCATAATCTTACTTAGGCTGGTCTTGAACTCCTGAGCTCAAGCAATCCACCTGCCTTGGCCTCTCAGAGTGCTGGGATTATATACGTGAGCCACCACACACTGCCTCCTTGGAATCTTTCTGAAGGAACTGGCTTGTGGGAAGGGCCACTACTTCATGTAGGCTTTCTCATAACCAGACTCTCTATCAGCTAAACTTCCCTTATTTTCTACATTAACTTTGGGTAGTTGAATGTCATATCCACTTAACTCTCTTGGGGAAGAAAATGAAACCACTAGTTGTCGCTGCATTAACATACAGATTTCAAAGTTAATTGAGGGATAATTCCTAAATAGTTATATTTTCATAGAAATCAAAGTAAATGTTTATAATTTTTAAAATAATATATTTATTTTGTAATTTTATAATCAATCCGGCCTTCATCTACCTTGTATTTTCCAATATCCCATAACACACAGGCTCTGTCCTCAAAGACTTAAGAAATACTCTTAACCATTTGTGGACTGTGGCCATTCTAACAAGGAAGTGAGGGTCTGGTGCCGGGGCGGTGGGGGGGGGAGGTGGGGGGACCCACATTGTTACAAAGAATTGGCAAGAAAAGAAGATAATGATAAATGTCCCCAGAAATGTACAAAGAATGTGCTTGTGTTAGAAACTAACGCTACCCACACACTATCCATGCTTCCCTTCCTCTGAATCCCAACCTCAGTTTTATTTTGGTCTGCAAGGTTCTTGGCCATCATTATAGTTCATTATGGTTTTGTCACCAGGTTTACTTACAGCTCCTGTGGCCACGTGATGTTTTGGTTAATGAAATGAAAGCCAAGTTTGTTGAGCAGAATTTCTTGGAAAGCTCTTTATAGACACACATAACCTTTTGTCCCTCTTGCCTTCCTATTTCCGCTGTTGGAAGCTTGAACAAGGTGGTGAGAGCTCCAGCAACCCACCTTAGGTGATAAAATAACCTAAAAAAGAAGCCAGGAAGGAGTAGAAAAATAAAAGGAGCCTGAGCTCTTTATGATGTAGAGTTAAGAGATAAATAAATAAACATCTAGGTAGCTTGGATGGTTGGGGTTGGAGGACAGGAAGGAATCATTCTGTCTCATAGTTTTGAACCTCATCCTGAACTCTTGGAAATTTAGAGAGAAAAAGAGAGATTAAGAGAGAGAGAAAGGAATACTTCCATGAGTGTTTTTAGTAGCATTTGAGTCAAACTTAGAAGATTCAACAGGATTTTATCAGTGAATGAGAAGATTTCAAAGAACAAGTTTTATACACATTATATCAAAGTTAATGTAAAAGATCATGACAGCCTTTTCCTGAGCCTCTGTACACACCTACTCAATTAACAGGTGTAACCTTGCATATATAAGAACTACTTCATAAACCAGGATTTTCTATATGGCCCTCCCACTAAGAATACACTTACTTGTAACTCCTAAATGCTTATTCATTTATAGGCAATCCTGAATCATTTGTTATTCAAAGTTTATTTTTCTTAATAAAGAATATATAGGTGACTGACTTTCTCATGTCAGAGGGTGATCTTTAAATTTCCAATGATGTTCATAGTCTTTGAAATTTTCACAGGCTTAATCATGAAAAATATATAATTTTTAACTCTCTTCAAAATCTCACTCTAGAGTGGATATACTGGCCTGATTTTTTTTAATTAAATGTTAGCTGTGTACATTAATGTAATCATGGGGTACAGTGTGGTGTTTTCATATACAATTTGAAATATTTTCATCAACCTGGTTAACATAGCTTTTATGTCATTTTCTTAGTTATTGTGTTAAGATGTTTATATTCTACTTTTAGAAAGATTCACTTGTACCCTTGAAAGATAAACCATAGAGGTGATCCCTCCAATCACCGTCCCTCCACCCACCCACCCCTTCCTCTCCCTCCCCCTCCCCATATTTTTAGGCTATAATTAGGCTACAGCTTTCATATGAAAGCTATAAATTAGTTTCATAATAGGCCTGATTTTTATGCTTAGATATAAAACAGATAAATATACAAATAAAAAATCTGATAGCCTATAAAGGGTTTTATACCCCCTTTTTAACATAGTTTTACAGCCAGTTTGTGAGTCTTGCTCTGTCACCCAGGCTAGAGTGCTGTGACGTCATCATAACTCACTGCAACTTCAAACTCCTGAGCTCAAGGGATCCTCTTGCCTCAGCCTCCTGAGGAACTGGGAAGCACTTAAAAGTGGCACACACCTCTGTAACTGGCTAACTTTTCTATTTAGTAGAGATGGGTTTTCACTCCAGCTCAGGCTGATCCCAAACTCCTGAGCTCAAGCAATCCTCCCACCTTAGCCTCCTAGATTGCTAGGATTGCAGGCATGAGTTACCATGCCCAGCCACTCATGTACTTTTTTACTCAATCAAAACCTAAGTCAGTGTTTAAGGCCACTGGAAAAGTAGAAAAAGCAGTAAACAATTACAATATAATGGAAAAATATTAATATAGAAGCCAGGCAAGATTTCAGGAGGCTTCACTGACTGAGCTTTCTACTGGGGTGAGTCAGGCCTGAGAGCTGCAAAGATGGATTGATAGGTGAATGGAGATATGAAGGATGAAAAGTGTCTGAAACCCTGGAAGAAAGGACATGGCAGACAGACCAAACAGCCTGTGTGGAGCACTTAGACCTGAGACAGCATGGCCCATTTGAGAAAAACAAATAATTTGCTGTAGCTGAAATACAGTGGAAATAAGGAGAGAGTAAATGTAACACTGGAGAGTTAGCAAGACGCCAGAAAATGAAACACTTTATCTTGTAGGCAAAGAAAAGTTGCTAAAGAGTTTTAAGGAAGGGAGCTTGCTTGGAGTTCTGTAAATTTTAATCTTCAGTCAGATTTACAATTCGGAAAGATAATTCTAAATGCAGTATCCCAACTATCCAGGAAATGCTAACAAAAAAATCATAGGCAGTTGTAACACATACAGCCAAGCAAACTAGTACTGCATTTCCAGCCATAGAGACATGTTAATTTAAAGCTGAACTTTTATATATTAAAAATCATACCAGTGGGGCGGTGCCTGTGGCTCAAGGAGTAGGGTGCCGGCCCCATATACCAGAGGTGGTGGGTTCAAACCCGGCCCCGGCCAAAAAAAAACTGCAAAAAAAAAAAAAAAAAAAAAAACATACTGGCTATCAGCAATGCAAGTAAATGCAGCAACATAAATATAACATTTTATGATTTCAAAATGGCCGTATCTCCGCGCCTCAGAAAAAAAAATAGAGACTGTGATTCATAAAATTCCTGTGCCTCTTAACAAATAATCTATCTTTCCTGACTTTTCATCTTCTTCTTTGGTTGGCTTGTTTATTTGTCCTTATACTCCTCCATTAAAAGTGAAAATTTTAAAAAAATTAAAAGAAATTTTAAAAATAAAAGTGAACCGTAGGTGTGGTTCCACCAATTACTCTCCCTCCACCCATCCTCCCCCCTCGTGAAGGCTATGTTGAACAGTTTGATGAAAATGTTTCAAATTGTATGTAAAACCAGCACATTGTACCCCATGACTGCATTAATGTACACAGCTATGATTTAATAAAAATAAATAAATATCAAAAAATAAAAGTGAAAACTATTTAAAGTCTACAGTTAACAAGTCTTCAGTTGCCAAAAAATAGTGATGCTTATATTTTTCTTCCTCGTTTGCTCTTTTCTTATTTTTCTAAAAAACATAAAGATTATAATCGTATCAATTTCAAATCCCATTAGGAATACTTTGGGCAGTAGCAGCATTAATCAAATGTAAAAAGGTATTTTACTTTTTAAAAAATTCATAGGTACATAAGTATATTTTGTGACATCTACTTGTAAGAACAGCTTAGTGCATGGTAAGAAATTCAAAACTAGATGAAACGAGTTAACCGTCTAAATAAGACAGCAAGGCAAGGGAGAGGTTAGCGGTTTCCTTGCCAACGACTGTTTCTATACTAACATGCTAATGGGCTTTTTGGAAAAATGCCAAAGATGACACTATGGGCCTTTGTTTTTCCTTTCTCTTTGCCTATATGTTTCTAAGAAAAATTATACTAGGAACATACAGACTAAGTCTCTTCTTGCCTCATAGAAAAGGCGATAGATCCATCATACAGTGTGATACTGTAGGTTTCTAAGCAACCTAACGACAAACTTCAGCTCTACTCTTACCTGGTTGTGACCTTAGCCAAGTTGCTGGACCTCATAGGACATGTTTCTTTAACAGCAAATTGAGGAGAATAGTATAAGCCCTTCATAGGGCTTTGTCAAGGATTAAATACCATATACTGGCTTGGCTCCTTTGGCTCAAGTGGCTAAGGCACCAACCACATACACCTGAGCTGTTGGGTTCAACTCCAGCCCAGGCCGCCAAACAACAATGATGGCTTCAACAAAAAATAGCTGGGCACTGGGGCGGGTGCCTGTAGTCCCAGCTACTTGGGAGGCAAAGGCAGGAGAATCACTTGAGCCCAGGAGTTGGAGGTTGCTGTGAGCTGTGATGCCACAGCACTCTACCCAGGGTGACAGCTTGAGGCTCTGTCTCAAAAAAACAAACAAACTATATACTAAGTGATTAAAAGTGTTTGTTATAGAGCAACTGTTCAATACATAGAACTATTACTATTATTAATATTTCTATTATTAGAAAT
This sequence comes from Galagoides demidoff, assembly GCA_963574575.1. NCBI lineage: Eukaryota > Metazoa > Chordata > Mammalia > Primates > Galagidae > Galagoides > Galagoides demidoff. The sequence goes on from CAUYQV010046442.1 coordinate 14,313, forward strand.
GCTTTACTCTGTCTGCTGGAGAACGCCTCTCTTATAGAGAAATACCTCTTGCTGCGACACTCCGGTCAATTCATCATTTCATTTACCAAAGTTATTTTTAAGGAGACACTATGTCATAGTGGTTAAGAAATCTGCTATGCTAAAATTCCTGGTTTTTGTGCAGATTTGTAACTTTAAGATCCAAAATTAGCTTAAAGTGGTCTTATTACTACCCACTGAAATATAAGGAAATTGTCTTACAAAAAAAGTACTGAGACTCTAAGCATTGAGTAATACTCAAAAATGATTTTTTAAGGGCAACGAGAGTCAACAATATGAAAACATGTAAAAAAGAAGAGAAAATTATGAATAAGAGCCTGCAGGAAAAAGATCATTTCCCATAGAGACACAAACAGATGACACAATAGCTCGGCTTACTGTGAAGAAGTGTATAACAAACTCAAAAATGTTCTGCAGGGTATGAGAAGCTGAGAAAAACTAAAATAGATTTAGAAAACAATCACATGCAGCTTAAAGAAAAAAACGCTATGAAAGACAAGAGAATAAAACCATACACAAAATATCAAAAAAGTAATTCTACGAACTCAATACAATCAAATAAAGAGTACAAAATAAAATTTTGAAATTAAAAATATGCTCAGTGGTCATGTTGGGCAGTGAACCAGGCCTAGGAGTAAAGTAGCAAAAAGTAGTGAACGGGAAGATAGATTAGGAGAAAGCACCCAGAGTGCTGCAAATATGGATAAAAATGCAGAAAACCTAGAACAGAGAGTAAGAAACCAGATGGGTATAGTGAGACATTCCAAAGGAAAAGGTAATACTCTATTTTTATATACCTAATTATGTGGCCTCAAAGTGAAAGAGCAAGTACTAACTGTACAAAAAGGAGGGACAAATCATTAGAGCAGAATATTGTAATATACCTCTCTTAGTTTTTGGCAGAACAAACAGAAAAAAATAAATAAATAAGAAGCTTTTCTAGAAGCAGCCTGCACATGCTGCTGTGACATAGAGGATTGAAGGTGGCCAGTGGATATCCACCTCAGTCAGATTGATCGTCTAAGAGAGAATAATGTGATTCAAAAAAGAGGCCTAGGAAGGCACTCAAAGTGAAGGAGACGAAAGAGAGACCACGTGGTCTGTGGTTTGGAAGGACTCAGGGAAGGTGAGTGCACACCTAAGGAAAACACAGAGTGGAGAAGCCTGAGGCTCCCCACTCCTGCCGTGATCATCGCTATCTGAGTTGCAGAGGGCAACGTCCATGGCAGAAAGCCACCAGACTGACATAGGGAGCTATCTGGAACTTTGCAGTAGCATTGTTCTGGAAGGAGGGCACAGGTGTGACCCACCGGCTCCTGAACCCTGGCTGCAATAGCAGCATTATTTAAAACTCCTAGACCCAGAAGACTGCTCACCTATCACCCTGTCACCCCTGCCAGGATACAGGTGGAGAGAGAAAGTTAGGAGACTGAATACTTTCATGAGTCCTGTGGGCAGGAGCCATGCACTCCCACTGCTGCTGGGGGATCTGGGAGGGTTGACACTTGTCTCTGCCTGTTGCTGGCCCTGTGTTCAATTTGGGCAGAATGTTTGGGCTGACAAATACTGCTGCCCAAGCTTCCAAATGGGGCAGCTCTCAAGCCAGCACAGGCTAACGATCCCTGCCACCCAAGAGAAAGATTAGAGTGGCTCTCAAGCCAGCACAGGCTCAAAAATGCTACTGTCCAAGGATGTAAATAGGGCAGCCACTGAGGCAGCAGAGGCTGACCATCACCACTACCCACAGGCATGCATGAGAAGCACTCAAACTGCAAGGGCAAACAAATCCTGCTACCCTCAAATCTAACCCAGGAAGCTCCCAAGCTGGTGCGAGGTGACAATCACTGCCACTTGCACGCCTGAGTAGAGCTATGCTCAAGCCTGCATGAGATACTTCACTTAAGAGAATGTTCTCCAGTTCTATCCAGATTGGTGCAAAAGGTATCAATTCATCTTTTTTATGGCTGAATACTACTCATGGTGTATATAAACATATAACAGATTTTATTATCTACTTATGAATCGATGATATATATATACACACACATTTACATACACCCAATATTTTATTAATCTACTCATAAATTGATAGGCACTTGGAAGGGAGAAAGGGAGGGACAAAAAGCTATCTAATGGGTAAAATGAACACAATGAGCACCTATACCTGGTACTGGAGTGTTACAGAAGCAATCCATGTAACCTAAAACATTTGTACCCTCTTAATATTTGAAATAAAAATAGACACTACCTACTGCAGATCTGTTTGGGGAAGTCCTCAAGCTAACACAGGGTATCAGTCAACAGGGCTGGAAGCCACAAGAAGACTAAGCCACATGTGGCAACAAATGTCACCACATGTGGATCTGAGCAGGGAAGCTCCCAAGACAGCGCTGGCAGAAAATCAATACCACTGATGGGTGCGTGCAGCACCGTGCTCAAGCTGTTGTGGGCTGATGTATCCTGCTACCCACAAATCTGAGTGAAGCAGCGTCCTAGCAGGTTGGACTGACAATGGCCGCTGCTGACAGAACTACTGCAACATGGTGACCATCAGTTACCACAGGGGAATGGTGGGGCAGGGCTCGCAGGAGAGCAGCAGTGCAGATGTCCACATCGTGCCTGGTCAGTCCTCCAGAGTGAAACACAAGTACGTCATCCAGGGACTTCCCTTTTGCACTAAGTAGGAGAGTTCCCAGCAAAGGAGAATAGTCGAACTTCAGGCTTACCTGTCTTGAGCTGAGAGAAGAAATTTCAGATGAGTAGTCAGAGTAAGAACTCTGACAGTATGAAAAACCAACCTGGCTTGACACATCCATCACAATAGGCCTCAAGCAAGGAATGTGAACCTAAAGGAAATTGTCAAAATGTGAGAGATGGAATACAGAATATGAATGGCAAATAAGATGAATTAGACTGGAAGGAAAGTTGAAAATCAACCAAAAGAAGCCACAGAAGTGTCTCAGAACATGAATGAAAAAACTTGCTTAAGAGATAAACAACATAAGGGAAGATGTAACCAAACTTAAAGAAATGAAAGAGTATTTTAATACATTTCAAAATAGGGTAGAAAGCTGAAACAATAGTCTAGACCGGGCAGAAGAAAGAATTTCACTGCTTGAAGACAAGCCTTTCAAACTAACCAGACAGTGATGCAGAAAAAAAGAATAAAGAACAATCATGATCACTCAGACTTTGTGATATTATGCAAAGTGGGTCAAATAGAAGAATGATAGGTACTTTTGAGAGAGAAGAAGAAAAAGCAAAAAGCACGGAAAGCTTATTCAGGATAATTATTAAGGACAGGTTCCTTCTTACTAAGAGAGATTCAGATCTGCAGATACAAGATGATAATTGAACACCAGGAAGATCCATGGCAAATGAGATGTCTCCAAAACACACAAATATAAACCTGCAAATTCAAAATAAAGAAGAAAATTCTATAACCTGCAAGAAGAAAGCAACCTAACCTGCCAAGGAAAACCTGTCAGGTTAATAGTATAACAGCAGACTTCTCAGCAGAGACCTTACAAATCAGAGATAAGTGGAACCTCATGTTTAGTCTTAATAAACAGAACAAGTGCCAGCCATGAATTTTGTATCTTGCAAAACTAATTTTCATAACTGACAGAGAAATAAAGACTTTTCCAGCCAAGCAAATGCTATGGGAATTTGTTATTAGTACACCTGCCCTATGGGAAACATTCAAAACTGCAAAGTACATGAAACAGCACAATAGATACCCACCAGCGTAAAAACACCTGGAAGTTAAAGCTCATAGCTCTAATAAAACAATAGCACGAGGAGTAAAATAAAACCAGAAGGTATCATCCAATATGCTGAACAGAACTGTATCCATGTGGTAATATTCACATTGAACATGAGCTGTCTGCATGTGCCACTCAAAAGACAAAGACTAGCTGAATGGATGAAGAAAGACAACCCAAGTATATGCTCTCTCCAAGAAACACATCTAATTGAAAGGGATAGAAAAAATATTCCACATAAATGGAAACCAAAAGTGAGCAGGTATAGCCATTCTCATATCAGAAAACAGTCTTTAAAGCAGCAATGTTTTGAAAAGAGAAAGATGGCCATTATTATAATGGTAAAAGGAACAATTTCATAAGAAAACGTAACAATCCTACATATATATGGACCTAATACAGGCTCTTTCAAATTCATAAAAGAAATTCCACCAGAGCTAAGCAAAGAAATAAATTGTAGCATGAAAATTGTCAGGGGCTTCAACACCCCACTGACAGAGCTGAACAGATCATCAGAAGAGAAAATCAATAAAGAAATACCAGACTTAAATGAGACTCTAGAGCAAGTGGACCCGACAGACTTTTACAGAACATTCTACACAAAAACTACTGAATATGCATTCTTATTATCATCAAATGAGAAATGTTCAAAGATTGATCATATCTTAGGCCAAAAAATTCTCAGCAAATTAAAAAAAAAGACATAATACCACATATCTTCTCCAACCATAGTATGATAGAATGAAATAGAAATCCCGTAAAGATGAGCAGCAAGATCGAAGGATTAACAAAAAAATATCCTAACTGAAAAAGCCCTGAACCAGATGGCTTGACAGCTGAATTCTAACAAAGAAATAAGAAACTGGTACCTCCCTGTAGAAATCGTTCCATAATGCTAAGAAAAAGGGATTCCTCTCCAAGGCATTCTATGAAGGTGGTATTACCCTGCTATCAAACCCAGGAAAGGACCCAACAAAAAATGAAAACTAAGGATCAGTTATTTTTATGAACATAGGTGCAAAAATCCTCAACAAAATATTAGCAATCAAATTCAACAACACATCAAAAAGATAATTGACTATGATCAGGTATCATCCCTGGGATATAAGTAAGATTTAACATGTGTACATCAATAAACATGATTCAAATGTAAACAGAAACAAAACCAAAGACTATTTGACCATCTCAATAAATGCAGAAAAAGCATTTCATAAAGTCCATTGCTCTCTCATAAAAACTCTCAACAAACTACTCAAAAAGGACCATAGCCCCAAATTAGAAAAGCCATATAGACAAACCCACAGCCAGCATCATATTGAATAAGGCAAAGCTGAAAGCACTCCCACTCATACCTGGAACAAGACAAGGCTGCCCACTTTCACCACTTCTATTCAACATAGTGCTAGAAGTCCTATCCAGAGCAATCAGGTAA
>CAUYQV010046443.1:0-16429 GCA_963574575.1 Galagoides demidoff
TTTTTTGAGACGGAGCCTCAAGCTATCCCCCTGGGTAGAGTGCCATGGCATCACAGCTCATAGCAACCTCCAACTCCTGGCCTCAAGCGAGTCTCCTGCCTCTGCCTCCCAAGTAGCTGGGACCACAGGCGCCCGCCACAATGCCCAGCCATTTTTTGGTTGCAGCCATCATTGTTGTTTGGTGGGCCCGGGTTGGGGATTCGAACCCGCCACCTTAGGTGTACGTGGCTGGCGCCTTAGCCAATTGAGCCGCAGGTGCCGAGCCAGGATTTTCATTTTTTTTCCGGGTTCCAATTGGAGGTTTATGCCCCATGAGTTTGGGGAAAGGAAGACCAGTTATTGCAGCTTCTTCTCAAGCCTGACATCTCCTCAGAGCAGGAAAGTTGTATTAGTGGAATCAAAACTCAGTGCAGCCAGTAATGAGCAGTGGGAAGGAGAATACAGGAAAGCTATAGCAAGGAATTAAGACTCCTTTCTCCCTCTCCTGCCCCAGGCAGTGGCAGGCAGGTACCATCTCCCTTATGTCCATTCTTTTTTTTTGAGACAGAGTCACTTCCTTGCCCCTGCTGGAGTGCTCTGTCATCATAGCTCACAGCAACCTCAGTCTCCTGGGCTCAAGTGATCCTCTTGCTTCAGCCACTCAAGTAGTTGGGAGTATAGGCGCCTGCCAGAATGCCCAGCTATTTTTAGAGACTGGGTCTTACTCTTGCTGAGGTTGGTCTCAAACTCCTGAGCTCAGGCAACCCGCCTGTCTCCCCCTTCCAGAGCACTAGGATTACAGGCGTGAGCCAGTGGGCCCGGCCATTCCTTATCTTCCTTGGCTGCCCCTTCCATGTTGGCAATCTCCAAGGAGAAAGACGAGGCAATGGTCAGGCTGGTATAGATGGTGGGAGGGAGTTGGGTGGAAAAGGTAGTGAAGCAAAATATACCCAAGAGTGACAGTTTCTTGTTCATTAAATGATCAACTCCCTGACAGAACAGACTGAGTCAAAGTAAATCCTTATTAGGCCTGACCTGGACTCGCCTCATCCTGACATTTTGCTCTAAAAGTCATGCTTTTTATTTCTCTATTAGGCATAATCCTATATTGAAGAGCAAGGGGCATTCTGACTTTTTATTACTTTCCTATGAAGCAGTGGTTTCTGGGGCACAGGCGATGTAAGGCTAAATCATGCGTTGTGATCTCTCAACCCCTTTCTATCTAAATTAAATGGAAAGTCAGAATCTCAGCAAGCTGCCTACTTTGTCCTACCCTTGGAGACTACATTTTAACTTTTATGGAAGGGAATCAACAATTTAATGGCGAGAAATAAAAATTGATGTCCTTAATGATCACCTTGGAAAGAATGAAAATGCCGTCAACCTTCTTGAACACCGACAGACATGAAAGGGGTCATCATATTTGGGCTGAAGTTGCATTCAGACAAAACCCTGGGGTGTAGGGCTAGGGAGAGAGCAGCCTCTGCAGCTCTGGGGCCCACTCTCCACCTGTGTAGTGATGATGCCTCCAAAAATTAGCTCTGAGAGCCAAGGTAGCTTGCTGCAGTGTTTCTGAACATGGTACCTGCTTATACCTCTTGCATCAAAACAGTTTACAGAAGTTTAAATTTAATGGGGGAAAATACAGTTCAAAATCCTTCTGTTCCATTGAATCATTAGAAGGTTTTAATGATGGAGAATTCAGAAATTCCAGCATAACATAATATTCAAGTAACAAAATGGTTAGGAGCGTGGACAGACTCTCATGCTGGGCTATCGGGGTTCAAATTTAAGGGTTCCTGTTCATTAGCTGTGCAACTGCAGGCAAGTCACTCTTAATCTTTCTGTGCCTCAGTTTTCTCATCTGTGCAATAAAGATAACAACAGTAGCTATAGCTATGAAGTTGTTAGGAGGATTATATAAGTTCAAATTTGTAAGGTGCTTAGAATAGTTCCTGGCACAGAGCAAGCATATGTAAATATAAAATAAGGTAATATTTATTCACTGTCTTCTAGGCCTTCTTCTTTTTTTTTTTCTTTGAGACAGGGTCTCACTTTGTTGCCCCTGGTAGAGTGCTGTAGCATGATACCTCACAGCAACCTCAAACTCTTGGGCTCAAGTGATTCTCTTGCCTCAGCTTTCCCAGTAACTGGGACTTATAGGCGCCTGCCACAACGCCCGGCTATTTTTAGAGATGGGGTCTTGCTCTAGTTCAGGCTGGTCTTGAACTCTTGAGGTCAGGTGATCTGCCAGCCTTGGTCTCCCAGAGTGCTGGGATTAGACGCATGAGCCACCACACCCAGAAGTCTGCTAGGTCTTAAAACATAGATTTTCTCTTGTGCTTCACACAACTAGCCTGAAAAGGATGTACTATTATTTCTCATTTATTGATAGTGAAATTTGATCTCAGATAGGTTACAGACTTCTCCAAGGTCATATAGGTTGTTAGGTTCAGCCCAAGATCCAAAATGTAATGGGCCTGATTTGAAAGTAAAGACTCATTCCATCATACACTTATATACCTTTCCCATTGTGGCCTCGTGGGATTTGTCCCCCTACATTCTTGAAGGAAATGGACTTTGAATAAACTTCTGATACTAGCGTTTCGTTTCCAGCTGTCCTGGAGCAGTGGCTTCAGGGACTTTCCGCTGTCACAAGTCTCAGTATGGGTCGTCTCTGATTTTGTTACCTCTCACTTTTGAAATGTGTTTCTGGAGAGCTATATGTTCCCATAGTTGGAATACAGAAATGAATCGAATCTATAGTCTCTCTGACCCCTTAGAAGAATGTGGGTAGTTGAGTCTAGTTTGATTCCTTCTCTGAGAAACCATGTGGTCTTCCACAGACAGAGTATACTTAATCTCTGGCTCATCCTAACCCCTTACAAATATTCCAGCCAGCTGCGTATTCATCTGAGTGTACAATCCCCGCCGTCTCTCCTCACTCCCAACTTTTAATTGTAGACCGATGGATCCTTACTTTCCTTAGATATCAGCAACTGAGCCCCCGATCCTGACCCCTTAGAGGATCCTTCTCTATCTTCCTCATGCTCAGGCTACAAGTCTTCTGGTGTGTTCCCTAGGGCTACACTTTGAAGAACAGAGGTTTTGGAATTGGACATGAAATTTAAGGTCGACCTATTTGACAGCTATGATTAGTTGGGCAAGTTAACCTAATCTTTCTGGACTTAAATTTTCTTATCTGGAGAATGGAGACAATAAACTAGACCTCAAAGTACTGGGGAAATTAAAGGAGGTGATGAATATCAAATATTCAGAATGGTGTTTGGTACACAGACATCAGGAAACTTGAGCTCTTTTTTGCAGAATAACCTTCTAGAATCACAGACTATACATTTTAACAAACAGCATCTCAATTTTTCCCTGGGGTTCCTTAAAATACTCAGATGGCTGTTGCCTGGTCCCATTCCCCATGATTGATCTACACTGACATAGTTTGTAAATTAGGATCAGAACATCTTGTGCACTTAACATATTCAAATCTGGTACAGCTACGTGATCTGATTCAAAACCCAATATCCCAGGGAAATGAGAAGGAAAGCAGCGAGGAGAAAAGGAAAAGGCACATTCAGGGCTGTGATGGAGTATGTTCCCAAAGCCGATGTGCTCTGGCCAGTCCTCCCATGAGAAGGGAAATTGGACTGGCCTTACAACCTGCTTTGACCATCAGAATGTGGCAAAAGTGACAGTGTATTTTCCAAGGTTGAAGCTTGAGAGATATTCAGTTTCTGCCTTACTCTTTGGAACACTTTCTCTTGGAGTTCAGACACCATACTGTTCGAAAACCCAAGAAGCCTCATAAAGGTCTCCACATGGAGGAAAATCGAGGCCCTCAAACAGCAGCCTCAGCTGAGCTCCCAACCAGGAGCCAGCCCCGATTGCCAGCTCTATGGATGAGGCTATTTTTGCACTTTCCAGCCATTCCAGAGACCCAGCCAACACTACAGGAAGGAGGAGAAGCACCCCATCTATCCACATAGCACAGATCGCTTGAGTCGAGAGACTGTGGTTGCTGTGATGCCATGACACTCAATCCCAGGGCAACAGAGTGAGACTCTGTCTCAAAAAAAAAAAAAAAAAAAGAAAGAAATTGATGTTGTTTTAAACTCCGAAGTTGTAGGGTTGTTTGTTGCACAGCAATAGGCAAATGACATGGAAATAATTAGTGATCAGGGTGCATCCATGTGTATGATTCCCCTGAGAGCATCTTTAAATGATAAAAACCAGGAAAAAAGATACACATCGTATTACCTCACAACAGATTTGAGAGGCGACAGCAGTGGAAAATTAAAAGCTTTCCTGTATTAATAATATGTATATTTATTCATATTGATAGAAGTCACCTTTTTTACTGCTTTATTTTAAGGTTTTAAACAGATATGCATACTGGTCAGTGTGAAGAACACATATTTAGTTCCTATTGTGATTTGAATGACTAACCATTAACAACAAAAGCCTGCTGCTGACAGAAGCGGAAATGATTGTGTTCTCTGCACGCCTTTCAGATGGGGCACTGAGACCTGCCGAGGGAAAATGTGTGTCTTTTTGGGCCACGACTTTGGATGCTCTTATTGATTTTTCTTATCCTTGCAACAAAATGCTACTTCCTGATCTATATTTCAAGTACGGACAGAAATATAAGGCCTTTCAAAGAAACACCCGTGTAAGAATTCTCACATGAATGGCATGTGTGACATGCAATTCTTCATTTATTCGTACGAAAGTCCTTGCCTCCAACCAGTGCCAGGCACTGCCTTCAAATGCCAAATAGGTTCTTTTCCTTCAAGGCTCAGGTGTTTTTTTTTGGTGTGAAGACTTTAAAACTTTAATACACTGTAGTAAGACTGGATATTTCTTTTTTTTTATTTTTCCATTAAAGAAGGCCTCAGCCCATGGTCCTAAGGTCTTGGATAGAGGATTGTACAAATATAATCCAGCAACTTGCTCACTAAATCAAGACCTTTCACATACACCCAACTGGAAATCATTATTTGGCACTGAACCCTGGGAAGACCTAAATCAGAGGCCTTCTCCTTAGCAACAGTATCCACCTGCCTAATGCTCTATTTTACATCGAAGAACTGAGATGCAGGCGAGGCAATGGGAACCATTATTTTGTAGACCAACCCTAAATAAAAATCTTCCCTTGGAATATGCAGTCGTAATCACAAATCATTGTTCAGTTCATTGTGTTTAGATGAGGAAGGTATCTGATCAGAGATAGCCAAAAATTTCAATTGCTGCCCACAAATTCTGAATAAGAGAAAATTTGCTTTTAAGGCAAAGAAGTAAATGCTCATTTGATTCATTGTTGCAAATAAACAATTAGAAAATTATATCTGGAAAGTCAAGGATCTACAATGAAAGGCATTTAAATACTGACCTACTCAGTGAAAGCCCTGGATCTGACTATTACATCACTTGACTTGCCTCTCTGACCCATTTATTTTTCTCTAAAGGATATTCCCTCCTGCCAAATGATAGTGCTCAAAGAATAGATAAAGCAAGCCTGTAATGCAGGCCGTTGCATCTCAATTTCATTTAAACTACAATTCATTATTTTCTTCTTGTGCTTACTCAAGAACCCATTGTTTATTACTCTTTCATCACTCTGTGATTAGAACAATTTGTATGTGTCCCTTGTACACTGGCCAGATAATGAAATAATCGTTTGTGCATCTATACAATATTTTTCACTTATCGTTCACAGTCTGATTCACTCTATAAAGCCATTTTGTCATTTTCTAACAAGAGGGAGGTGAATCTCTGAGCCATCTGGTCAAGGGAGACGGTTCATTTATTTTTTAAATAAATATTTGCTGAGTCCCTACTATGTGCCAGGCACTCTTCTAGGCACTGGGAAAACAGACAAGAGTCCCTGTGCTTGAGGAGCTTACATGCTAGAGAGGGAAGACAGGCAATAAACAAATAAAGAGGTAAATATGTGGGGTGTAAAGGGATAAAAAGTGCTGAAGAAATGGTAGGTGAGAGAAGAGGGGAAAGTCCTGCTTAGTAGGAGATGTGTGTCATTTTAAATAGGATTATTGAGGAAGGCCTCAATGATAGATGTCCTTCCGATCACCACCTGCAGGAGGTAAGGGAGTCACTATGCTGGGCAGACACCTGGAAAAAAGCTGTCCAGGCAGGGAGAATAACAAATGCAAAGGCCCTGAGGCAGGAGCATGTCTGGGTGTGCCTGAGGAATGGCAAAAAGGTCCTGGGTCTGGAATGGAGTGACAGGGGTGAGGACAAGTAGGAGGTGAGTTGCATAGCTAACGGGCAGGGCTATAGTTTAGGTTTTTGCAGGCCACGGCAAGGGCTTTATCTTTTCTTGGAAGCTATTAGAGGATTAAGGCCCAGGCTGATATAATCTTACATTTTAATTGAATTGCTCTGTTTATTCTAGGGAGAACTGGCCACAGCACAGTAAGATCAGAAGCAGGAAGACTAATGAGGACGCTGCTGCAACGATCTAGGTGAGAGATGATGGTGGTTTGGACCACCACGCTAGCAGTGGGCACGGTGAGATGTAATGGCATTCTACTTATATGTTATAGATGGAAACTAGGATTTTCCAACAGGTTGAATACAGGGAGTGAGAGAAAAGTCTGGAAATTATGGGGGTGCCACTTGCTAAAAGGGGAAGACTGATGAAAGAGCTAATTTTAGTAAGATGGGGAGGCTCTTTTTGGTTTTGTTAAGTGTGAGGTGCATATTAGATTCCTAAGAAAAGCTGTATTATAGGCAGTTGGGTGTATATTACTGAAGTATAGGGGAGAGGTCTGAGCTGAGGGCCTACATTACGGAGTTATCACTGTACAGATGGTATTTAAATCTTGAGAGCTGATGAATCACTATAAGTATAAGGAAAGACAGAGAAGAGGCCCCAAGGCCTGAGCCTGGGCACACCAACGTAAGGGGGAATCAGGGACCAACGAGGAGTTCTAAAGGACTAACCGGCTGCAGCTAGTTACAGCTGTTTCAGTGTCGCCACCAATGGACAAAACCCAACGGACAAAAGTGTCCATGACCAGAATCTGTTAATGAATTTAACTGCTGTCCTAACAAAAATCCTCCAATGGAGAGGAAATGAAAGAACGTAAGTGATATGATTTTTTTAAAAATTTGGCCGGGCACAGTGGCTCGCTTCTATCATCCTAGCACTTTGAAAGGTTGAGGTGGGAGGATTGCTTTGGCCAAGGAGTTTGAGGTTGCAGTAAGTTATGATGACGTCACTGCACTCTAGGCGGGCAACAGAGAGAGACCTCTCTCTCTTAAAAAAAAAAAAAGAGAAAAGAATGTAAGTGAGATGATTCTTTGTATTTGAAACACTGGAATTGTAGAATGTTCGTACTTAGAGGAATCGTAGGGATTATCTAGTCCAATTGCTTCTATATACACATGGGGAAACTGAGGTCAAAGTCACAGGGATGTCAGATGCACAGCTGGAACTCAGGCGTCCTTGTGTGCACAAATGAGGTCTCTTGACGTTCTGGCACGTGGTCTTTAGTGCACAGTAGTTTTTTTCAGAGCACTGTCAGGAAGAATGTTCAGAGATGCAGACCCTGAAGGGGCGATAAGTAGAGATTCCCTCCTTGTGTCAAGAGTTGAAGTAAACAAAAGAATTATTATGGCAGCAGGAAGGAAGATTATCAGTGAGTGTTTCCATTTCAGTTTTATAAATCTGTTTCTAGTCAATTAATTAAAGAGACATATGCTTTACTCTCCAGATAGCACATATTATTATGTGAAGGCAGGCTCAGTCGTTACTCGGAAAAGGTCAGAGCCTGCATTTTAATGCTGTAGCGAGTTGCTATTTCCCTCAGAAACTTTATAATCACTAATTCATTGCAATTATATGATGTTAAGTAATTTCTAGGTCAAAAGATTAAATGTCATTGTTGGCCAAGAAATTGCTCATGAATGACAGTATCAGTTTACGCTTATTCTTTTGACAACTCTTGAGGGAGATGGTTCATTCAGGCTCTCTGCCTCCAAGAAAATGAATTTCCCTGGCCAAGTCCAAGTGAGCATCTTATGCGACGCACAGGTAAGAAACAGGGAATGCGCTCCCACTGCCTGTCCCCTCCTTTAAGCGAGGTTTGATGTTCAGAAATAGTGATATCTCAGGTAGGTCCCAGCACTTAGAGACCCAGAGATGAACTGAGCTCCTAAAGGCAACCACGTGAGGATTGGGGCTCTCCTATAATTTTTTCCTTTCTCCCCATATAATGCTGATGTAGCCATAAGTAGTCCTGAATAATTTTAAAACAAATTACTTCAAAGCAGCTGAATTTTGCCTTTTGGTGGTAACATGTTGAGCTGGCCATCTCATCTTCATCTCCATCTTCCAGAGGAAGGGATGTATTACCTTGAATTCTCTAGGTAACTATTCTTTTAAAATCCTTTTCAGAACGGGGGGGGGGGGGCACGCAGAGCTGAGCTTCTGCTAGCCCATGGTCATGTAGTCAACCGTGACAGACGCTGGATTAGGCCAGGTGAGGGCAGCAAAGGGTTGATCAAGGAGCATGATTTGTGTCCAGTGTCAAACAATTAGTCTCAAGGGCAGATACAAAGAGGTGACTGCCTGATCCACAGTCTTTATTAGGAAGGCCAAGTTCATAAGGATTAAGTGAGAAGGAGGGGAAGTACGGGGTCCTTCCGAGAGAAACGAGAGCAATTCAGAAGCACAAGTAGGGAAGGAAACTAGATGTGCAAGGGAGCTGAACTAAGAACAAGAAAGGAGGGAAGGAACTTTGAGCCAGGTATTTTACCTGTGATAATCACAACCGTCTACATAAAAACAAATACCATTTTTCAGTCAATCACTATATGTTAGGTTACTAAATGTTTATATACGTATATGTTCACATATAAACATATATATACATGCACACATGCACACATGAGTATGTATAGACAGGTAGATAATATTTAAGCCATGACAGCAGATGAAATTACCACATGAGTAAGGGAAGATAGAAAAGAGTCTCAAGGCTTGGTGCCTGTAGCACAGTAGTTATGGTGCCAGCCACATACACGGAGGCCCGTGGGTTTGAACCCAGCTAAACAACAATGACAACTGCAATAAAGAATAGCCAGGTGTTGTGGTGGGCGCCCGTAGTCCCACCTACTTGGGAGGCTGAGGCAAGAGAATCACTTAAGCCCAAGAGTTTGAGGTTGCTGTGAGCGGTGACAGTACAGCCCTCTACTGACGGTGACATAGTGACACTCTATCTCCATCAAAAAAAAAAAAAAGAAAAGAGTCTCAAGGCTAAAGCTCTGGCCACTCCATTGTATAGAAGAGAGAAATAAAAGAACTAGCAAGAGGCCTAAAAGAGGAACATCTAGTTACTGGAACACAAATTATATTGCATATATGAATTACATATAATATATGACACATCATTATACATTCAATATAATAATGCTCAATACATACCAAGAACATTTATTCTCTTGTATATTGTATCTTTTTTTTTTTTTTTGAGACAGAGCCTCAAGCTGTCCCCGATGGGTAGAGTGCCATGGCATCACAGCTCGCAGCAACCTCCAACTCCTGGGCTCAAGCAAGTCTCCTGCCTCAGCCTCCCAAGTAGCTGGGACTCCAGGCACCTGCCACAATGCCCGGCTATTTTTTGGTTGTAGTTGTCATTGTTGTTTGGCGGGCCCAGGCTGGGGATTCGAACCTGCCACCTCTGGTGTATGTGGCTGCACCTTAGCCACTTGAGCAACAGGCGCTGAGCCATTTTTCACTTTTTTCATTGATGTTTCTTGTTTTTCCTCTTTTCAATTTTATTGCCCTCTGCTCTTTATTATTTCCTATCTTGCTTTGTGTTTAATTTTGTATTCTTTTTCTGCTTTCTGAAAGTGAAAGTTTATAGCACCCATTTAAGACCTTTCTACTGTATCGTCATAAATATTAAAAGCTATAAATTTCCATCTAACCACTGCTTTAGCTGTTTTCACACATTTTGATATGTTGGCTATGTCATTAAAATATTTAAATTACATACTGCCTTTTACCTGTGAGTTATTTATGAATTTGTTGGTTAATTTCAAAATATCAGAGGATGTTTCAAATATCTTCATTTCATTTATAGTTTTAATCTCTTATAGACAGAGAATATTCTTTGTATGGTTTCAATACTTTCAAATTTTCAAAGGTTTCTTCTACATCCTAAAATATAGCCTATCCTGGTGAATGCTCCTTGTACACTCGAAAAAACTGTGCATTCTACTATTGTTGGGTGGAAAATTCTATAACTGTCAATTAGGTCAAGTTGGATGATAGTGATATCGGAATTTTGCTCTTCAGTAGGTTCTTGGTCTTGGTGATTCGAAGCATGGATCTGTGGACCACAGATCAGTGGTAAGACAGGATTTATTTACAGAAAACAATACAGAAGTGCCAGAGCTCCTGGCAGAGAGAGAAAACTGCTCTCTCTCTCTCCCTCTCTGTCTGTCTGTCCCTAGGCTCTTTGTCTAGAGGTCTATATAGTAGCATGGGGCTTGGTAGTTACATTTAGCATGTCTGGGACATCTGTCTGGGACATGTCTGGAACAACATGTTACATTTAGCCTGTCTGTGACCTCTGTCTGTCTGGAACAACCTGTTACATTTAGCGTGTCTGGGACATCTGTCTGTCTGGAACAACATGTTAGTTACATTTAGCCTGTCTGTGACCTCTGTCTGTCTGGAACAACCTGTTACATTTAGCATGTCTGGGACATCTGTCTGTCTGGAACAACATGTTAGTTACACTTAGCCTGTCTGTGACCTCTGTCTGTCTGGAACAACTTGTTACATTTAGCATGCCTGGGACATCTGTCTGTCTGGAACAACATGCTACATTTAGCGTGTCTGGGACATCTGTCCGAGTTGCAAATTAATGGCTACCATCCCTTTTAGTCCCAGGCCTAGGAAATGGGGACCCCTGCCCACCCTCCAGCCTGCTGGTTCTGCTGCTTGCTGCCACTGCACCAACATTGCCAAGGTGGAGGCAGCTGGTCTGTGCCTCCCAACTCCACAAGGTGGCTGAGATGCCACTTGTCCTGTATCAGTAGCATTGCTTAGTTCTAGTATATCTTTTTTTTTTTTTTTTTGAGACAGAGCCTCAAGCTATCCCCCTGGGTAGAGTGCTTTGGCATCACAGCTCACAGCAACCTCCAACTCCTGGGCTCAAGTGAGTCTCCTGCCTCAGCCTCCCAAGTAGCTGGGACCACAGGCACCTGTCACAACGCCCGGCTATTTTTTGGTTGCAGCCATCATTGTTGTTTGGTGGGCCTGTGCTGGATTTGAACCCACCACCTTAGGTGTATGTGGCTGGTGCCTTAGCCACTTGAGCTACAGTTACATCACTTATTGAGAATAAAGTATTGAAATTGTTGAAGCCTCCAATGACATTTGCAAACTTGCTTATTCCTCCTTCTAGTTCTGCTGATTTTGCTTCATTTATTTTGAATATCTGATGTTAGGTGTGTAGACATGTTGAACTGTTATGTCTTTTGGGTAAAATGCAATGTCCTTATCCTTATGCAATGTCTTGCCTTTCTTTATCCCTGGTAATAGTTCTTGTTCTGAAGTTCACTTTTCCCCATACCAAAGGAGCCTGTCCAGATTTTCTGTGATTAGGTTTTCACTATAGAGCACTTTTTTGTTGTTTTACTTTCAATCGATCTCTCCCCTTCCCCAAATGCATAAACTCTATTCCAGGCAAGAGTGACTGAAAGGTTCCTAACTTCCACCCAGCTTCCACTTATGAGGTATAAGCTCTATACCAGGAAATGTCAGGCCAGGTGGAGCAGGTGCAGAGTATTGGAGGCCCAATAGTCACATTTCCAGATTGCATACAAGGTGAAGTTCCCCACAAGCTAAAAAGTACATGAACTACCGCTTCTAACTAGACCACTGCTTGTAGAGTAATTGAGACAGTCAGAGAGAATCAGTCTCCACTCCTAGCTTCAGAGTAGTGGCACAGAAACCTGCCCAAAGGAAAAAGGTAAGCCACGGGAAAAAAGAGTTCCAGAGCTCTCCCTGTGAGGACTGACTTTATTCTGAATAGACTAGGAAGAAATTCAAGCCTTAGTGCACTGTGAATAATAATGGAAATTTTAATGGTGAGCAAGTAAAAGGAAATTGTTAGTTCTCTGACAGCAACAAACAAAATGGTCAAGTTTAAAAGAGAGAACCAGGGAAAGTGTTAACCAAGAAAAGCCCTGCTGTAATTCCTCTCCCAACAACGTGCTAGGCCATAAAACAAGTCTCAATATATTTAAAAGGATCAAAAATCATACAAAGCATGTTCTTTGATCACAAGGGTATGAACAGTAAATGGAAAGACATCCCATGCCCACAAACCAGAGAACTTGATATATTGAATATGATAATAGTACCCCAGTACATCTGCAGATGAAACAAAATCTCCATCAAAATCCTCTTAAAAGCAAGACCTTACTTTCAAACTTTCCTCGGATATGTTTGTTTCTTCTCAGATTCAGGCTAATTGCCAGTTTTCTAATGAATTCTAGAAAAGTTCAGTTTTGTAGATTATACAGTATTTTCTTCTTGTTAATGATGCTATCCTTGTTTTCTATATACTAAGTAAAAGCATATGCTTTTTTTTTATTGTTGGGGATTCACTGAGGGTACAAAGAACCAGGTTACATGGATTGCTCGTGTCAGATAAAGACCCTCCCATAATAGTGTTCCACCCCTAATGGTATAGATGTCAAGTGTATTTACATACATACGCAGAATGTGTGCCTTTATTATTTTTATTTATTTATTCATTCATTTATTTTTTGTAGAGACAGAGTTTCACTTTATCACCCTCGATAGAATGTTGTGGCGTCACACAGCTCACAGCAACCTCCAACTCCTGGGCTTAGGCGATTCTCTTGCCTCAGCCTCCTGAGTGGCTGGGACTATAGGCACCCACCATAGTGCCCAGTTATTTATTTATTTATTTTTTGAGACAGAGCCTCAAGCTGTCTCCCTGGATAGAGTGCTGTGGCATCACAGCTCACAGCAACCTCCAATTCCTGGGCTCAAGCGAGTCTCCTGCCTCTGCCTCCCAAGTAGCTGGGACTACAGGTGCCTGCCACGACGCCCGGTTATTATTTTGGTTGCAGCCGTCATTGTTGTTTGGCGGGCTGGGCTGGATTCTAATCTGCCAGCTCAGGTGTATGTGGCTGACGCCTTAGCCTCTTGAGCCACAGGCGCCAAGCCCCAGCTATTTTTTTGTTGCAGTTTGGCTGGGGCTGGGTTTGAACCCGCCACCTTCAGCAGGTGCCCTACCCACTGAGCCACAGGCACTGCCCAGAATGTGCTCCTTTAAGTGGGTTTTTTTGGGGGGAGTTGCATTCTTTTTGGAGACAGAGTCTTACTCTGTCGCCCTGGGAAGAGTTCCATGGCATCATAGCTCCTAGCAACCTCAAACTCTTGGGCTCATGTGATTCCCTTGCCTCAGTCTCCTGAGTAGCTGAGACTACAGGCGCCCACTACAACACTTAGTTTTTTTCTTTTTTTTTAGAGACAGGGGTATCACTCTTGCTCAGGCTGGTCTCAGAACTCATGAGCTTAGGTGATCCACCAGCCTTGGCCTCCCAGAGTGCTAGGATTATAGGCATGAGCCACCATACCTGGCCAATTATATGTATTTTTAAAGAATCCTTGCATTAATGTACACAGCTATGATTTAATAAAAAAAACAAGCAAACAAAAAAAAGAATTCTAAGGAAAATATTATTTGATATTAATTCAGGTAGTTACCATTTCTTTCTTTCTTTCTTTCTCTTTTTTTTTTTTTTTTTTGCAGTTTTTGGCCAGGGTTGGATTTGAACCCACCACCTCTGGCATATGGGGCCGGCGCCCTACTCCGTTGAGCCATAGGCGCCACCCAGTTACCATTTCTTTTGCTTGACATTCATTCCTAAATATCCCAGTTTCCCTCTTTTATCAATTCTTTTGATTCAGAACAATTCTTTTAGAATTTTGGTAAAGCATATATGTTGGGAACAAATTCTTTTAAAATTCCTTCATCTGAAAAATATATTTTCACTAAATGTAGCTTTGTGAGTTGACTTTTTTTTTAAATTTCAGCACTTCATAGATATTCTTCCACTGCCTCCTAAATTCCATGGTTTCTGATGTGAATTGTCTGATTATTTGTATCAATTTTTCCAAGTATATAATACACCATTTTTCTCTACCTACTTTCAAAGTATTTTATTTATCTTTGATCTTTAGCAGTTGGATTATGGTGTGGCTTTACTTGAATACATTCGTTTGAGGGTCAGCTGAACTTAAATTTGTAAATGTATGCTTTTCACTAAATTTGAGAAATTTTAAGGCTTTTATGGCCCAAATGTCTTTCTACTCTCTTTTTGTGATTCTAGTCGCAGGTATAGTAGACATTTTGATATTGTCCCACAGGTCCATGTGCAGACAGAATGGGGAACAGACATTCTTGGCAGAAGAAAACACCCCCAGAAAAAGGGGAAACAAAAAAGTAAGCTAAGCGAGGAGGAACAAGGGAAAGCCAGCTAGTTTACCTTTAAAGTAGCAGCTGCTAAATTTCTTATCTAAGCATGTTTCCTGCTTTTCCTAGAAGCTTGGCCTGTAAGGGATACAGCTTACTAACACCCCTGCTGGGTCTGTAAACACTGTGAAGGAACAATGGGCTCAGAGGAAGCTGTGTGCAAGGCCTGGCAAGAAACATTAACTAAGCCGCCTCCTGCCCAGTCAACAGCCAAAGCAAATGCCCATTCTGGAGATTTGTATTATAGCTGGCACAGAGATAAAGAAAACATCTCAAGTCCTGAAATATGGGTAGGAGGGCTTATATCTCTTATCAAAGAGGAAGACCCTCTGTGGTGGTGATGAGAGGAAAATTCCTCTTTCCCACAATTCTTCAGAGGAGATTGATGCCAATGGCACTTTATTCCACAGTGAACTAGTGGGAATTAACACATCCCTAGGAATCCATGTGTGTGCCCACAGACAGGAGGCTGCCCCCACACAAGGCTCAGGTTCTGGATTTCTCAAGGCCCTTAAAGTTAATGATTATAGAAACAATAGAAGCTGATATGCTTACTCAGAGAAACTGCTGATGTCTTTGTTCATTTCCTCAGCTTACCCTCTAGGCTAATGAACAAATAACCTTCAATAAAAGCAGAGTGGAACTGACACTCAGGGCCACTTGCTGAAACCCCACAAATGGGTGGTGGTCCCCTGTGCTCCCACCTTTGAAAATTCTATTCTATGTGTCTTGTCCTTTTTCTCTCATTGTTTCTAATTTTACATTTCTTTTTTAAAAAATACAACAAGCATTTTATTTATTTATTTATTTATTTATTTATTTATTTATTTATTTATTTATTTATTTTTTGTAGAGACATAGTCTCACTTTATCACCCTCAGTAGAGTGCTGTGGCATCACAGCTCACAGCAACCTCCAGCTCCTGGGCTTAAGTGATTCTCTTGCCTCAACCTCCTGAGTAGCTAAGACTACAGGCACCCACCACAATGCCCAGCTATTCTTTTGTTGCAGTTTGGCCAGGGCCAGGTTTGAACCCGCCACCCTTGGTATATGGGGCCAGAGTCCTACCCACTGAGCCACAGGCACTGCCCCTAACTTTACATTTCTTCAGTCAACTGCCACAAGCTCCACAGTTCCTAAAGGACCTTGTCCCCAGGGCAGGACCCCAGTATCCATGAAACTTTGTTTACATTACTTTCCTCCTTCCCTTCCTTCCTCCCTTTCTCTCTCTCTCCCCTTGTCTCTTTTGCTTTACTTTTCAGGGTGAGTTATTTTTGCTGCTTTGTCTTCATATTCAAGCCAGGTGCTTTGGTGTTTGCCTGTAGTCCTGGTTACACAGGAGGATGAGGAGGGAAAATCTCTTGAGCCCAAGAGTTTGAGTCCAGCCTTGGCAACATAACAAGACCCTATTTCTAAAAAAAGAAATAAAATAAAATGAGGTAATCTTCATATTCAGTCTTTCTTGTTTTATCCAATTTATTATTGACTTCCAAGAAATTTTTACTTCATATGTTATATTTTTGAGTTAAAAAATTTTCATTTTGGGAGGAGAGAGGGGGATGGGTGCACTCCTACTTAATGGGCACAATGTTAGGGTATACGGCACACCTCTTGGGGGTGGGACACAAATATAAGAGGGACTCTATTTAACAAATGTAAACATTGGCTCGGCGCCTGTGGCTCAATCGGCTAAGGCGCCAGCCATGTACACCTAAGGTGGCGGGTTCGAATCCCCAGCCCGGACCCGCCAAACAACAATGATGGCTGCAACCAAAAAATGGCCGGGCGTTGTGGCGGGCGCCTATAGTCCCAGCTACTTGGGAGGCTGAGACAGGAGACTCGCTTGAGCCCAGAAGTTGGAGGTTGCTATGAGCTGTGATGCCATG
>CAUYQV010046446.1:0-45023 GCA_963574575.1 Galagoides demidoff
AGCAACCTCCAACTCCTGGGCTCAAGCGAGTCTCCTGCCTCCGCCTCCCAAGTAGCTGGGACCACAGGCGCCCACCACATCGCCTGGCCGCCTATTTTTAAATAAGAAATTATTGGTGAAACTTACCGTCTTCTGCTCCACTGTGGCATTCAGCTGTTCATGTTTTGCTTTTTTAATCTATGCTGTTTTAATGTCGTGCAATTTATTATTATTTTTTAAACTGCCAAAGCCTGTAACTGCTATATTGTAAACAATAGCATCTTTATCAATTAATTTAGCCATTAAATTAACATTTTGTCCTTGAAATGCAGTATCTTATAAATAAAAGAGGTTTCTGGTTCAGCACCCAAAGTAGAGTGGTTATGGCATCAGCCACACACACTGAGGCAGGTGGGTTCGAACCCGGCCTGGGCCTGCTAAACAATGACAACTGCAACAAAAAAGAGCTGGGTGTTGTAGCAGGTGCCTGTAGTCCCAGCTACTTTGGAGGCTGAGGCAAGCGAATCGCTTAAGCCCAAGAGTTTGAGGTTAATGTGAGCCATGACGTAATGGCGCTCTACCGAGGGCAACATAGTAAGACTCTATCTCAAAAAAAAAAAAAAGGAAAGAGGTTTCTACTTAGTGAATATCAAGTACTGAAATTCTTAGAAGATTCCAGGCTATCTGCTTAAATTTATTTCAGTAAAAACTTTGAGCCCCCATTATGAGGTAACATTTATACTAGCAACTATACTCGGATGTTATTACTGACTTGGATTTTATCACACAGTCAGTCCACAGTTTGATAAACAGTTTCATCAGATTAATTTTTAAGATATTCATGATACATCCCATTTGAAAAACAAAAAAGTTCCTGATTTATAAATGTCTGTTTAGCTTATGACAAGGCTAAAATTGTATAACATGTCTTTTACCATCCTAGACAATCATTAACATAAATAATTGCTACAATATTAGTGATTAGATACAATTTGAAAAAACTAGATCAGCCTTTCAAATAAAGCAAATACATTTCATTTAAACCTCTCATTCATACAAAAAGTATAAGGTAGGTATATTTTAAAGGCTACAGATGAAAAAAACATTTCAAAGATGATTACTCTAACATCCTGTCACTGTAGGTGACCGTAGGAGAAAGGCATGAGGACAAATAAGAACAGTTTCTAGGAGCAAAGACTCTCCAACTAACAGTATGCAAGGCACAAGAATCTCAGTCCCGCAAACACTGGCAACTGAATTTGGCTAAGAATCTCTATGAGCTTGTTAGATTTCCCCCAGAGTCTCCAATGAGAACACAACTCCACCTTGACTGCAGCGTGGTAAGACCCTAGGCAGGGGACCGAGGTAAGCCCACCCTGATGTGAGATAATAAAAACAAATTTGTGTTTTTTAAAGCTAAGTTTGTGTCAATCTGTTAAGGCAACAGGAAAGCCAACCCAGATGGCAGGTTCCATGAGCCAATACGTTTCAAAGTAGCCAGAGCAAAGGATGGATGAGGAAAAAAAAAAAAGAAAGAAACAGGCCAGGATGATGGTCTAGGTTATAAAAAATTTAAGAACTTATTATGTAAGCCATGCAGAGGACTAAAACTTCTTTATTTGAAGTGGGAGAGATGATGGGTAACAACAAAAATGTTGCTAACTGGGGATAAGAAGGAAAAAATGTACAAGGAGATCAATTAGAGTCCATTATGAATATCTAGGCAGTAGATGATGAGTGCCTGAACCAAAGCAGCGGGAACCAATGGCAACAACAAAACAGGCACCACGCATTTCAGCTTCGGTGATCTCGTGGGAGATGGTGCTCAACAATCAATAAAAGGAACATGAGAAGCACAGTATTTTGAGAAGGCTAAGACCTGGAAATAAAGGGAGAAATAAACTTACCCCTAATTTCAAAATAACAGAGGACAAAATTAAGAATCTTAAAGCAGTGCACAGACATAGATAACTTCTACTTGGTTAGGCACTATTACCTCTGCTGTTGCTTTCTGGATAGGCAAGTGTAGGCTTATTTGGGGAGCGTCGTAGATCACTATTAAGGAAAGGCTTATCGGATGGATATACCACGTACGGAGATGAAGAATGGCGAACCATGCTTCCGCTAGCCTTTGATGGTTCACCTAAGGTGTTCTGAAAAATAAGAACATACAGATTATTTTTCAAAACTTTAGAACACAAATAGTGCACTTAAATAACAAATATTCAAGAATGAGAACTGTATTGTCCATAGGAGCACAAATAGAGACAACAGAAAAACAGAGCCCACTGATTATACAAAATAGAAGTCAATCATTATACTGTTAAAATAATGCTCCTATAACTGTAATACAAATAATGTACAGGAATATTTAGATATGGTAATCACAGTGAATTCAATAAACTACATCTTAAATTTATGCAATGTGAAATACACATTCAGAAAAGTCAATACTGTCTTTTTACAGGGCCATAAACTGCTACAAATGATCAAATTTCTGTACCCTCCATCAACAATATACTGCCTGGGTATTTATAGTGTCCAAGACTCCAGAAAGAAAATAAGACATTACCCTTGTCTCAAAAAATTTGTATTTAGTGAGGAAAAAAGGTTAATTAGAAAACATTAAGGCTTATCAAAGATTCAAATATAAAACTTCATTTCCACCCACCATTCTGTTACAAATAAGACGTTAAATGTGAGATTCCACATGTTAATTCTCAGCCCCAGAGAAGCTAGCTGTTGGAATTTTATTTGTTGAAGGCGATGTCCTATTAATAGATGGATCTAGGGTGGGGAACAGAAAAGCCGAGGGCTACGGTGGAAGATGTGACTACCAGTATCAGCTGTTCCAAATTCCCAAACATCCATTTTTTTTCTTCAATTCTAACCCCTGGAGCAAACTAGGTTTTTCAATTCTAACCTTTGGAGAACTATATATGCTTATAAAGTTCCAGAATAATCTGTGATCAGAAAAGTACAAAAGAACAACGAATATTTATAATAACAGTAAGCAACTCCTAAAATAAACAAAGGCTATCAAAATACCTACCATAAATTTAAATCTTACTAAAAACTGAAGATTCTACTTCCATGTTAAAAACTGCACATATCTCCAGTTAATTGAACATGAAACATTTTATATTTATGTAAGTATAACACATACATTATGGCTCTGAAAACCGATGGTGGACACTAAGACCTTAGGAGCGGTAAGTAGGAGCTGTAAGTCTCAGAAGGAGTCAGATAAACCTAAGTCTACTGTAATGTGTTCAGATGCAACAAGGACTAGTATTTGTCATTTCCAAACTTAGGATAAACTGACATCTGGTATTAGAGGCAACTGGAAAATAGAATAGTTTTCAATTCTTTGCAATATGGTAAAAGGTCTCTCAAATGATCATGAATTATTGCACAATTCGATTTAAAATATAACTTGTCACACAGGTCTTCATTTTATTGAAAAGGATAATTTTTTGTGCAATAATAATGTGCAATTTTTCTGTTTACAACTAAAATTTTTATAAGTAGTCTATTTCTAAGATACACTTCCAGAATTAAAGGCAAAACGTTTCACATGATCACTGTTTTTCCTGATGGCTTATGTTGTTAAGGCAAATATCCTATTTAAAAACATTTGAATTCAAATATCTAGGGAACATCCCTGTGTGACAACGCTAGGTATGAAGGATGACTAAAAATCGTGCTTTGCCTTCTTGAGTGGAAGGTGCAACATGGCTAGACTGGATTAGGTACGTAAAATTCAAATACAAAGAGTAGGTGGAGAATGTCAGACAGGACTTGACAGGACTAAGTGCAGATTAAATCCAGACGCATTTGACAAAGCACTGCCTAAGCTTATCGTAGCAGCTGTTTCACGCAGGCCTGCGGTGCCGGCAGGATGGGCAAGCGTCATGGACTCCGAACTGCTAGGAAGCCCCATAGCCACAGAAAAGACCAGAAGAGGCATGAAAATAGTACAAGAGGCATCTGGGCGCAGCCCTGACGGCCAACCCTTTTGGAGGTGCTCCCATGCACAGAGGATTGTGATGGAAAAAGTTAAGAGTTGAAGCCAAACAGCCAAATTCAGCCATTAGGAAGTGTGTCTGGGTCCAGTTGATCAAGAATGGCATGAAAATCACAACTTCTGTACCCAATGATGGCTGCCTGAACTTTATTGAGGAAAACGAAGTTCTGGTTGCTGGATCTAGTCAAAAAGGTCATGCTGTTGGTGACATTCCTGGAGTCTGCTTTAAGGTTGTCAAAGTAGCTAAGGTCTCTCTTTTGGCCCTTTACAAAGGCAAGAAGGAACAACCAAGATCATAAATTTTGACGAAAATAGTGATAAATTTCCATGTGCCAAAAAAACAGAAAGATTACTGTAGTAACGGAAGGTTTCTAACAATGCTTAAATCAATGCTGAGTCCTACAGATTGACTTATAGGTAGATTTGATGTTTTGATAGGCAAACTGGAAAGGGGTATTAAAAGCAATTGTTCCCAGGTTAATGAATACACTAGTTTAGCTGAAAAAAGGTTTGTGCACACAAGTTGAAGAATGTAAAATTAGAGAACTAAGTCAAGGGCCAATGGTGGAAGAACTTGTTGATGTAGAGCTCAAAGCAGTTCTGAGTAATCAACCCAACAGTTTTAGATAATCAACTGAGCTTCACAAAACATTCAAGGGATATTTCAACCCTTACACAAACACTTTAAGGAAACAACAAGAGAGAGCCCATTCATTTTACAAGGCTATCTTGATCCCCAAACCAGGTAACAATATAAAAAATAAAATTATAGGCCATTATTTCCTCATAAATAAATTTCAACATCTTAAAAAAAAAATTGAGTAAATCTAAGCCAGAAAATGATGGTCATCAACCTACAACCTTCTTTTTAAAAAAAAAAAAATTGAGTAAATCTTATCAACTGTATAGAAAGGATAAAACAATATGATCAAGGTAGAGCTATTCTAGTGATGCAGAACTGGTGAACATGATAATGCCTTTTAACAGCTATCCTAGTAAAGTTAAAATCCACATGATTATCAACAAAGGTAAAAAAATCATTCAATAAAATTCAATAGCCATTATTAAAAACAGAACTATTTTCTATAACGTAAAGTTATATTTTCTATAATGTGAATGTCACAAAAACGTGACATACTCAATAGTGCAAAATGTGCAACATTAACTTTAAAATGAAGAACAAGACAAAGCTATTTACACGCCAAATTCTAGTTAACAATGTACTGCACTGCCCACTCTGCACTTTAAGACAATGGCACGAGCAAATACTGAGATGGAGAAGAACCCAAACTTCAAAGATTATGAATATCTAAACAGAAAACAAAATAATCTTCAGTTATTAGAATTACCTAGAATCTGACAAGGTTGCTAGGTAAAATCAATATGTAAGAATCAGTAACTTTATATACTAGATAGAAAATACAACTTATGAGAATACATATTATGTAATAAAAATAACTAGAAATACATTTAATAAAGATTTGAAATTATAAAAATGTTAAAGTTTTAAATAAATGGGCTAACAGTCACAGACAGAAGGTTCAATATATTAAAAATACCAGTCATTCTCAAACTGAACTAGGAGTTCAATGCCCTTTCAATCAAGATTCTAATAGGTGGTTTTAAAATTTCTGTTGAAAAGCACAGGACCATGAACTGCTAACATTTCTCCTAAGGAAGAAGGAAAGAGCTGCCTCCCCCTAAGGGATCCCTAAGATCGTGGGTATCTATCTATTAGAAACAAGTAATGAGGGGACAAAGAGCCCAGTACCACATCCCCAGCATACTCAGATTAACATGCTGATAGAGCTACAATTACAAACCACCAAGGAAAGAATGAGTTTCTAACAAGTAGAGCTGAGACAATTTAATATTTCAAGTTAAATCTGGTCTGTACCTCAGAGCACAAAAATTAACATCAAGTAAATTAAAGACTTAAAAGACTTCAACTTTAGGCCAGGTGTTGTGCCTTGTGCTAGGAGCCGGGGGTGGGGGTGCGGAGGGAGGGAGGGAGGGAGGGAGGGAGGGAGTGTGTGTGTGTGTGTGTGTGTGTGTGTGTACGTGCGCGGTGTGTTGGGGCGTGGGGTGAGGATAGAAGGCTGACCAACCAGAACACCACAGAGGTTCCAAAAGAAATTTTTAAAATTGGCTGGGTGTGGTGGTGAGCCCTGTTGCCCCAGCTGTTCTGGAGCTGGGGAAGAAGAATCTCTTCCAAGAGATCCAGATTGCAGTGAGCTATGCTGATGCCACTGCACTCTGCACTGTAACCTGGGAATGAAATCCTGTCTCAAAAAACCAAAAACAGGCGGTGCCCATAGGGCAGAGTGCCAGCCACATACACTGAGGCTGGAGGGTTCAAACCCAGCTAAAACAACAATGACAACTGCAACAACAACAACAAAATAGCTGGCTGTTGTGGAGAGCACCTGTAGTCCCAGCTACTTGGGAGGCTGAGACTAGAGAATCGTTTAAGCCCAGGAGTTTGAGTTTGCTGTGAGCAGTGAGGCCATAGCACTCTACCAAGGGCGACAGCTTACGATTGTCTCAAAAAAACAAAACACCCTGCAATTTAAAATTTTGTAGGGAAAAATACAGAAGAATATAACCAAGGCTTTGGAACAAAGGAAGAATTTGTTAAACAAAAGTCACTAATCATTTAAAAAGACCAAAATTTTATAACATTTTATTAAAACTTTACTAAAATTTTATTGAAATTAAAATAAAAATCCCTATTAAGCAAAAGATATCAAAGACAAGGAGCATCTGTAGTCCTAACAGACTGTTAACATTTAGAACACATAAAAGAATGCACATATGTATATATACACATACATATATGAAAAGGCAACCCAATTGAAAAAGAAGCAAAAGACATGAATAGGAATTTCACAGAAGAAGAAACACACAAAAGGCTCCTAAAAATATGGGGGAAAAAACTACATCTCACCTATGATTCCTGGAGCACAAATAACAAACAGAACACGACAACATGCCACACCCACCATCCAGCAAAAACTGTCCACAAGTGGGACAATATCACCCATTTAAGAAGATGTACAATTAAAGAGGACTATTGTGGAAATACATAATGGTATAATCACTTTGGGAAACAATTTAGCATAACCAAGCTAATTTCTCCCGCATGTTATCTGAGGAACTGTTTTCTCTCTCCCCTTTTTTGAAAATGCTATGGACTGAGACACGAAACACATTCTAGAATCTCCTCCTGAGTTGCAACCCACAGACTAGCTTACAATTTGAAAAATTACTGCTCTAGAGTTACCCCTCACAAACCCTTTTCACTTAGGACCCCGTAATACTCTTTACATTTTATTTTGGCAAATCTCTTTAAGGTTTGGCTTAAAAGGAGGATACTTCATTCTCTCTATCTGCTGCTGAATTCACTGTTAGATGTCATTTTGGTGAAGTACATGAAAGAAATCTGGTCTCTCACAAACATGCTGTTGGATGCAGAGGTCTCTTGCAGAATTCCTGTGAGGGTCTCAGAAATGCCCAATATTATATATTACAACAATCTTAAAGTGGGTGGGTATGGGGGGGGAAGATGCAAAAGGGGCACAAAGATATTCATTTTATTATTCTCAAAAGTAAATCTTGTAAGGCTTTTTGGGAAAACATTAAAAGGCAGGCACAAAAGGCTTTCTTGTATGTTTCAACACTATGCTGCCTATATTTTTATACAGAATTAAATTTATTATGCCTGGAATTGTTTTCCTGCCTGCTCCACCAGTGAATTGACACATAGTAATCAATAAATGTTACTTGCTATTACAGTAACAGCAGAAATACTTAAAAAGACCAATTGAAACTTATTACCTTTTCCATATTGCTTACATTTTGAGATTTACACGGTCTCTGCACCCTAAAGATCATTTTATTTTTTTTTGTTGTTTTTGTTTTTATAAAGATCATTTTAAAATCTACTTGATAAAAATCCTTTCCTAGTAGTCTGGTCTTGGTGGCTCACCCCTATAATCCTAGCACTCAGGGAGGCCTAGGGGAGTGGACTGCTTGAGCCCAGGAGTTAAGAGACCAGGTTGAACAAGAGAACCCATCTTTACTAAAAATAAAAAATCTAGCCAGGATGTCCTGGTAGAAGTCTGTAGTCCCAGATGCTGGGGAGGCTGGGGCAAGAGGATCACCTAAGCCCAAGAAATTGAGTTTGCTGTGAACTCTGATGATGACATGGCACTCTATCCAGAGCAACAGAAACTGTCTTTAAAATTTAAAAAAAAAAAAAAATCCTTGCCTAGTAAAAAGACTGCCATTTACTACAACTAGATCCGGGACATTTGATAAATGTCTTCTCAAAGGCCAGACACAGTTAAAAACACGTACATCTGGGTTGTTTACGTTCACAACCCCAAAATCTGAATGAAGTCTTTGGAGTTCATGTTGGAGTTTATGGAGTGCTTTCACAATTCTATTGAAAATGGTAGCTTTATTTGTGATGGGACATCTAAACCGGCCCATTTCTTATGTACCAGGAAACCAACTAAACTTAGTCATTTTTGTTTTGAGAACTAGTAACATCTAAATTAGTCATTTTGATGTAGTAAATAGTTACTTAAGAAGCGTGTTATGCTTTGATCTGTAAAGGATCTAGACCAGGGGTTCTCAGCCTTCCTAATGCCGCAATGTATTTTCATTGTTAGAAAGGGGTCACGACCCACAGGTTGAGAACCGCCGATCTAGACATTCTTAGTGTACTCTTAATCCACTTTAAGCCGAGTTTAACACACAAGATATAATATATACTTTTCTATTTGACACTTTTTGGGATTTCTGTTAAGACTACCGTAAGGACTACCATAATCCTAGCACTCAGGGAGGCCTAGGGGAGTGGACTGTTTAAGCCCAGGAGTTAAGAGACCAGCCTGAACAAGAGTGAGACCCCATCTGGACTAAAAATAAAAAACCTACCCAGGATGTCCTGGTGGGATTGTAGATGACCAGTACCACTGCTCATGAGATGACCTTGGCACAGCAGCTCAATCTAACATTTCTTCCTTGTTCAGTCTTCAAGTGCTTAAGTTCTGACAACAGTAAAAAGTCCTCTTCTCTACGTTTGATTATCTCCTGTGTAATCTTCAATCTACTGACTCTTGTAATAGTACCACTATTTTTCTTTCCTTTCACTGACCTAATTCTTCAGTGAACTCCAACTGTTTCATTCATTACTTCTCCTTAAAACTCCCAGACCTTTCTGCAACCCTGTTACCCTCATTTTGCTCAGACTTTGTGATACTTCTGGCCAAAGAATTATCCAAATTCTAATTGACCTCAGAAAGCTGAAACTGAGGAGATTTGACTTCCTCAAGGTGACTGCTGTCTTAAGTGTTCCCTACACTTACTAGCTTGTACGAAATTACTTTATCCTGATATTCTCCTGGCTTCTTCCTTCACTACTCCTCTTTTCTCGTGTTTTCACCTACTTTTTAATTCATCTCATCCAACTTTACCTCTCAGTTATCTCTGCTAATTCCAAAACATGTCCAATTTCTGAAAGCGCCTATTGTCTTGGCAAATACCCCAAATGTCTGCAGTGCCTCTTTATCTTTCTATTGTTCCTGTGACAAGAAATTGGAATTCCCTGCAGCTAGCACCATCTTTCCATCTGGAAATGCTTCTCTAGCTTACTCGAGCACAGCTTATCACTACTATTTAGAAGTTATTCTAGTTGGTAGCACTTGCCGGCTACTTGTTCTTTCCTATTCATCCGTGTAAGTTTAAAGCCTAAAGGCATGCTAGGCACCGAGCACTTGCTCACAGGCGCATGTAACAGCTCCACTTCGCTTTGTCACGTTTACTTCCTAACTTTCCTCAACGCCGCGCGGTTCCCCCAACACTAAGCGGTCGAGACGATAATTCGACAAGTCACAGTGACTAAGCTGGACGGTGACCCGTGGGGAGGCAAAAACAATATTTAAGACCAGCACTCTAGGTCTCCTTTCCAAAAGGCATGTCCACATCGCAGCTCGCTAATGCTCTGCAAAGTGCGCTCCCCGGCTACACGGACCATCCACCTGCGCGAACGAGACGGAGGGAGGGGAGGCACCGCAGGCAGAGAAAACAGCACAAGCCACCACCTGAGCGCTCCAGAGCCGGGCGCGCCTACCTGGTCTCGGCGCGTTTCCAACAGGGGCCGTTAGACACTCACGTGACCACAGGAGCTGGACGCGCAGCCCAGCAAGTGGGCACATTCATCCTAGCCGAGCCTGGGCAATGCCTGCAACCGGGGGCTGCTACGCCGATGCGTCGGTGAGGGCTGGGGCATAAAAGGGGCAAACCTGCTTCAGGGGAGGCCAGAAGGTGCAGCCCGCACAGGGGAGCGGTGAGCCAGGGGAGCGCAGGGCGATCCAGCCGGCCGCTCCCCCGCAGAGCTCCACTAAGGGGCCAGACGCTGGAAAGGCGAGGAGACGCCAAGAGCTGACGGCACCCACCCGGAGCCCATTCGAACGCTGACTGCTTCTTACCGAAAACTGAGAACCAGAAGCCGCAGAGACCGACGCCATCTTTCTGCCCGCCCAGGGGGGACCTCCGCACCTTGGGGGCAGCCTGAGTTCCCCTGCTCTTCAAGATTCGAGAGCCGCCCCCCCCAGGGGCGACCCTAAGCCCAACCCCTGATGGAAGGGGTACTGGTGCTGGCGCCGGGTTTAGAAACCCCAGCCACACACTCCCTTAGGGACGCCCACGCTCACCGAGCACACAGAAAGGGCGACACGTCCTAACGAACGTCTTCAATGTCCAATCAAAAAAGCAGACGTCTTCCTGTAGTAGGAGAGAACCCGCCTCTTCCTCCGGTGACGTCACAAGGTAGCGCGCGCGGAGCCTGTCCCGGGTCGACTAGGCTGCGAGCGACCAGTCGGCTCTGGGGAATTCTACAAAGGGGTGGGACTTTTCGAGCAGCAAAAGTGGACCAGGCGTAGTGTTGTCGCCAGAGGCAACTGAGCGGAATGACTGAAGTAGAATAAAACCGAATGCAAACTACAAATGCTCCGTCAGTTCCCTCGGATTACATGCTGGAGAGCGCGTGAGTTTGACGTGGGGGCCGCCTCTCCAGGTGCAGTCCTTACCTTTTGGCCAATAACGACTACGACTAGGAGGAGCTTAGTGATCTAGTCCAATAGAAGTCAAAGGGAAAAAAGCCAGCGGCAGAGAGCGAACCTTTTGCGAAGATCTGCCCAATTGGATCGGGGCACTCTCCTAAACCCGGGACTGGCTGCTAGAAGTAGCCGCGACCGAGACTTTGGGGCGGGCCAGGTTTAAAGGGGATTTCGCGCGCTGAGAGCGCCGGGCCGTCATTGGCCGGTGACTTCCTTCCTTTGTGGGCGCTCCCTGCGTAGCCGCAGTTCGGTTTGGGCGGAGCGTCCGAGTGACGCCATCGTCTCCGCAGCCAATCAGGTATGGGGAAGGGGGGCCGAGAAGGAAGCGGATCCGCGGCCGCGCAGCTAAACCGCCACTGACTATCCGCTTCGTCTCCCTCCGCCGCTGTCGGGGCCTAAGCGGGAGCGGCAGGGACGGCGTCACTGGGTGGGCTGGGGCGGAAGTGGAGGCGGAGGGAGACGGCGGCGGCGTCCGCGGGGCCTTGGGCTCTGGCGGCGAGGCCCTGGTGGGCGCGAGGCCGGGGGAGGGGGAGGAGGAGGAGCCCGCGGCCCGGGCGGCGGCGGCTCGCGAGTTCCCCGTAGGGCCCCGCCTCGGAGCGGGCGGCGGCGGAGGAGGAGACTGAGGAGCAGGATGGCGGCCTCGGCCCTGTACGCCTGCACCAAGTGTACCCAGCGTTATCCCTTCGAGGAGCTCTCCCAGGGCCAGCAGCTCTGCAAGGTCCGTAGGTGCCGGGCGGCGGGCGGCTGGGTGTCTTCGGCCGTAACCCCAGGGGTTGGGTGGCCGCTGCACTGCAGCCCCGCTCTCTTTGCCGGCGCCTCTGGGGTTTGGGAGTCTGGAGCCCTCGCCTCCCTATCCGGGGACCCCTTTTTCTGAGGGCCTGGGTTTCATCTGGGGAAGGCCCCCCGAGAGGGAGGTAGAATCCTGCTGTCCTCTTCCAGACGGCCCATTAGGGGGCCGCGCCCCCTCGGCGTCCGGGGGTCTCGGGTGGGGCAGAGTGAGGCAGCCACCTGTCTATGCCGCAGAGACCCTGGGGTGGAGATGTTTTCATCTCTCTTTTCTGCCTGGTCTGTCCTCTCCTTCCACCAGGAGGCAGGGGACGGTTTTTGCACTTTCTTGCTAGGAATCCGAAGCCGCAAAGCTGATGGCATCCTCCTTCCCTGTCCAGGAAAGCGAAGCGACTGGTTTGGGAGCAGAATGCTCTATGATTTGGAGCTCCTCCCATTCCATTAAAGCCGGGATGCTGTCTGTGAGCAACGGTGCAAAATAATAAGTAGTTTCACACTTAACCAATCTTTGAAATTGGCCCTGACAGCTTTATTAATGTATCTGTAATAAAACCCCACATCTAATAAAGACAAAGACACCTATGCTTTCCCTAAGGAGTTATACTGTGATTGGCTACTTACATAAGTCGTCCAGTTGTCTATGTTGGGGGCCAGATTTTATTGATGTGTTTTAGACATTTGACTGGGTTTGGTAATAGTTTTCTACCAGAAAAGTGAGATTTGGACCTTTGAGATGAGGCACTGACTAATGTATTATCTTATTACAGGAATGTCGGATTGCACACCCTATTGTAAAATGTACTTACTGCAGATCGGAATTTCAGCAAGAGAGGTTTGTATACTGAACATTTTTTGATTGTTAAAGACAAAGTTTTGTCTGTAAGGAATACTTGGGGGTTGTAATGTCATGTTTATATTAGTTTTTAAAAACGATTTAGTCTCTGAAATTTTAAATTGTAAAACTTTCTTGTATGGTAGGAGAGAGAATTTTGCCAAAAAGACAGTGGTGATTTTGAAATAGACATGAGTCTTTATATGAGGAAGTAGAGGATAAATTATTTTATGAAAGATGTACAGCTTTGATAATAAAAGTGCAAAAATAAACAGCTACAATTAAGCTATAAAAAAATGGTAAATTACTAATGGACCCGAGGTAAGGTCTATAGTGTTATCAGCTGCCTTCTGGGGTGAAATCTGGTACTTGTTACTTGGGGAGAATAGGTGATTCCACTCTGGGATCACACACAGAAAATGGCCTAAGAGAAGAACAAGTAATTTTCTTCCTAAGAAAGTGGGGGCATGATAACAATGGAGAGTGGCCAGGTGAAGGGTTTGGTAGGCACTGAAAGGTGAGGCAGTGCATTAGCAGTGGCAAGTGTGGAGCTTTTGGAACTAGATAAAGAACAGGATTTTTTTGTTTCCTTTACAAAAAACATTTTTTTACACAAAGATGTGCAAAAACATTTGTAAGATAATGGGTAGAGAAGGAAATTTGTATTAAAACAATCCTGAAAAGACATATCTGTATTTTTGAAGAAAAGAATTTCAGTCTATGGGGTGGTGCCTGTGGCTGAAAGGAGTAGGGCACCAGCTCCATATGCTGGAGGTGGTGGATTCAAACTGAGCCCCAGCCAAAAACTGCAAAAAAAAAAAAAAAAAATTTTTTTTTCAGTGTATGTTAGGAGTGAGTTTTAAGAACTGCAAATCTTTTAGAAAAAATTTTTTTATAAGACAGAGTCTCTGTGCCCTGCATAGTGTGGGTGATGTCAAAGTCATAGCAGCCTCACACTTGGGCTCAAGCTCTCCCCTTGCCTCAGCCTCCCAAGTAGCTGAGGTTACAAGGTGCCCAATAATATGCCTGGCTAGTTTTTCTATTTTTAGTAGATACGGGGGTTTCATTCTTGCTCAGGCTGGTCTTGAACTCCTGAGTTCAGGTGATCCACCTGCTTTGGCCTCCTAGAGTGCTAGGATTACAGGCGTGAGCCGCCATGTCTGGCCAAGAACTACAAATGTTTGACACCAGTTTACTTTACTATTTACTTTAGTTCAGCATCATGCTACAGAAAACTACATAAATGTGATCATCTCTGTTCAATTTCTTTTTCAGCAAAACTAACACAATTTGTAAGAAGTGTGCTCAAAACGTGAAGCAGTTTGGTACGGTAAGTATGTCTTCTATTTTCATTTCATGCTCCTGTTACTGGTCAGGTAATATTTTTTACAAAGCTGGATCTTTAAATATGTATTGCTGTGTTCATTAATATTTCAATACATTAATATTTTTTATAAAAGAAATTTTCTGTATGACATAACATACTATATAAATCACAGTCTAATATGACGATAACAACATTTAAAAACACTCAAATTATGTACATGTTTTATGTATGTTGAATTTCAAGGTGGAATTTATGAAGTTCTTGAAAGATTTAAATATAGCAAATATCTGGTTGTGGAGAACCTGCTTGTCCACAAGTCATGCATAATCAGACTTGTCCCCTCTTCTTCAGAATCCCCTCTTCAAAATTATTTTTATGCAGCAGCACAATTTAGATATTTGTTCGTGAAAGTCATAATATTGTCCTAGTGCAAATTGTATATTATAGTCATTATTGGTAATTATACTAATAACATACTATCTTGAATTACCCTTTGCACATCAAAGAAAATCAAGTGTTTGTATTACAGTTTATGTTGAATATGCTTGTGTCAATTTTTTTAAGTTGAAAACACATGTGTCACATGTATTTCTTACATGGTCAAACTGGTATATTATGAAAAGTTGAAATTTTTTTTGAATAAGTGATATGGTTAATAAGTTGACCAGAAAATTAAATTAGAAGTTCCATTTCCCTAAATTCTGGATACATAAATCTTTTCTATTCAGTCTTTATTTTCGTTTCTTTGAGAACTTTGTCATGTGTAGTCTTTGTATTACGTAACGTACTATGAAAATCACACATATATATTTCATGGATTTTCATTTAAATGTTCCAATAGAATAACTGAGTTTCGTGACTTTAGAAATAGATCAGTTGAATGAACAGAAATGTGATAAATGTTGTTGAATGTGACAGGGCAGCATACTTGACAGAAAAGTTTTTTATCTGTCATTTTTCTTTTTTTATTATTATTTTATTATTTATTTATTTACTTATTTTTTTGAGACAGAGTCTTTCTCTTGCCCTTGGTAGAGTGCTGTGGCATCACAGGTCACAGCAACCTCCAGCTCTTGGGTTTTGGCAATTCTCTTGCCTCAGTCTCCCGAGCTGTCATTTTTCTTAATCCCAGAAATATGCCTGTACTTCTGGTTATATTTTATGTAGCGAATTTTTACTGTTTCTAAATGTCTCAAAGAAAATGTGTATCTTTTCAGCCCAAACCTTGTCAGTACTGTAACATAATTGCAGCATTTATTGGTACCAAGTGTCAGCGTTGCACAAATTCAGAAAAGAAATATGGACCACCTCAGACTTGTGAACAGTGCAAGCAGCAGTGTGCTTTTGATCGGAAGGAGGAAGGAAGAAGAAAGGTATGTTTGATTTGTGTTATGACATCATCTGGAAATTAAATACCAAACAGGTTGCAAGTTATTATAATTAATACACTGCTGAGACATTTTATAGCTTTTGAGTCCTTGAAAGCAGAGAATTAGCTGACAGTACAGGAAAAGTGAGATTTTTCCTTGTTATGTGCAGTCATGTCGATCAAGTAGGATTATTATACTCTAAAAAAATATTCTTTGATGGCTATTCTGTATTATTTGGTCATCTCTAATTTAGTTGGGAAATATAATTACTGTTAGATAAAGCCTTTCACCTCTTTACTCTTTTGTTGGTTACTTGAAGTTGCTGGTGTGATAAAATACCTGCTGGCCCATTAGCACATAATATTCAAAGGTGGTCAGGTGCCTTTCTGATGTGGAGTTGTATTTGAAACCCTTGTCTGTTTTTCTCTACCTACAGCGACTTAATAAGTATGTGTGTGCATGTGGCATTCCTCTCTGATGAGCATTCACACAGGCCTCCTGTTGTCTGTCAGTGTCAGTTGATTTGGAGGATGACTGTCTGTTTGAGGGGCTCCCCTAGGTCCTCCCACAGCAGTGTATGTACCCCAGTTATAAGACGTGTCCCTCCAGCACCTCCTGTGTGACAAACAAAAGACAGAAACTTGAGTTTATTATAGCTTTAGTCTTGGTAATTTTGAAAAGAAGTCTTTCCCAATTGATGATTGTTCCTTAGGGAAGTTATGTTTTATAAAGCTAGCACAAATGCTGAATTAGTGAAATATAGTATTTCCCCCTTACCCAAGAAGGATACATTTCTTTTAAGATCGTGGTGGGTATTTGAAACTGGAGATAGTATTGAACCTTATTTACATTTATACTGTGTTTCTTTTCTATACGTATGTGCCTATGATTAATTTATAAATTAGGCACAATAAGAGATGATCAACAGGCTCGATGCCCGTAGCTCAGTGGTTAGAGCACTGACTACATACACTGGGGCTGGTGGGGTCAAACCCGACCTGGGCCAGCTAACAACAATGACAACGACAAAAATAAAATAGCTGGGCATTGTGGTGGGAGCCTGTAGTCCCCTCTACTTGGGAGGCTGAGGCAAGAGAATCGCTTAAGCCCAAGAGTTTGAGGTTGCTGTGAGGTGTGATGCCATGGCACTCTGCTGAGGTTGACTCACTCTATTTTTTTGACTTTGTCTCAAAAAAAGAAAGAGAGAGAGATGACCAACAATAACTGGTAACAACAATTATAACAGTACACTATAGTATAAGTCATGTGAACATGGTGTCTCTTTCTCTCTCTGAAAATAATCTCATTGTATATGATATCTTCAGACTGAGGTTGTGAGAAAAACTGTGGGTAAGAGGGGCTACTGTACTGAATCACTGCCCTTAAGGGGCATACAGGGCTAGACTCTTGCCTCTGAGAACATGCTGGTCAGGCGATCCGTATGTGTTTCTGTTTAAAGACACCTTATTTACTTACTGTTGATTGATTTAATTGAACTCATGACCTACTGCACTAATGATGCCTGAACAAGGCTTATCCAACATGTATTTTCTTTACAAGACACATGACAGCTTCTTAAACTTAGGAACTGTATACAGCACTTCTGTGTTGCTCTTTGGGACCATTTTACACATTAAAATAACCCCCCAAAGCACAGAAACTTGAAAAAATATGGCACTAAATGGACTGAGGGTATTTGAGAGCTAAAATAAGACAAGCAGGACATCACCTTGTTCCACCTCAGCTGGGAACGTGTGTTGTTGGTAACACACGTTTTCACCACTTGGCATACGTGCAAATGGCCACACAAGTCTTTACAGATACATTTTAGTAAGTAGCTAGATTTGCAAATATAAAACCCGAGAATAATGAGAATCAACTATATATGTCATTGAGGTTCTCTTGTTCTATAAATGCCCAGTATTCACTGTAGTGGGAAATACTTTATCGTTTTATTAATTACATACTGATTTAAGAATTCCAGCTGTAATTCTTGGAAGTATATCAATTTACACTTTCTAGGAATAACAAAAGTAATATTTTTTTCTCTTCATATAAAATCCCTCAGAACTAATGGAGGGTCTTGTATCATTTTCACCAATTTTATAATAATCCTCCAAACTGGCATTTTACCAAATTTCAGGAAAGTTTAATTTTACTTCCATTTTGCAAACATCTGTGAATGTGTGTGCGCATGCATCATGCGTGTGTGTGTGTGTGTGTGTGTGTGTGTGCATGGGTAAAATAATAACAGTTGAGCAGTTTATCTTACCTGGTTTTATTTACAGCCAATATATGGTTACAGTTAATCTAATAAAAATATTTTCTTTAAAGGTTGATGGAAAATTATTATGCTGGCTCTGTACTTTGTCATATAAGAGAGTTTTACAGAAGACAAAAGAACAGAGGAAGAGCCTGGGGTCTTCCCATTCCAATTCATCTTCTTCATCTCTTACTGAGAAAGACCAGCATCATGCCAAACACCATCACCACCACCATCGTCACAGTAGTGGCCATCACAAGTAAGTAATTTCAAGTTCCCTTTTCTAAAATCCTTCCTGGTGTTTTAATGTCATTTATTGGTTTTACATCTTACAAATACTGACTACATGGTAGTTTGGTTTCCATTGTACATTGTAAGCTTCTTAAGTGTCTTAAGGACTCACTTTAATCAGTGTAAAATTGCACCCATGGAATGTACTTAGCTGTTTATCATAATAAAAAGATAGGACATTTAGGGAGTTAATCTATAAAATTATGATCACATCATGAAGTCAAAGTAAAGTACTTCATATTTAATCAGTACTTCTGATTAAGTATCAGAAGCCTCAATATTCTTTTTTTATTTGATATTTGTTATGATTTTGTTTGTAAAATTTATATTTACTTCCGTTATCATTAATTTGTTTTAGTAAAAATAAACTTAAGCCTGTGACAGGGAAGTATACATTTAGCTTTTTGGAAAATAGATTATAACACTATTATTTATTACCATGATGAAAGCATTTTTAATCTTGGAGGTACCCAAAATGTGAGGAATAATATTTTTAACTACTTGTACTTACTGTTTTTTAAAACATATCATTAGGAACACTATTCACATACAACTGCAGTGGTTTCTCAGTTTATAGGAGGGATCAGTTCCAGGACTACCTGTGTAATATACCAAAGTCTGCACACACTCAAGTCCCACAGTCATCTTAGGAAAGCTATATGTGTGAAAAAGCAGCCTGCCCATACCATGTAGCTATGTGGGTTTCATATCCTGTAGATACTATATTTTTGATCTGTGTTTGGTTGAAAAAAATCAATCCATTTTTTCATGGTCCCGCACAATTCAAACCCAGTTGTTCAGGGGCAGCTGTACTTGATTCAGACTCACTCTGTTGCCCAGGCTAGAATGTTATGGCATTAGCCTAGTTCACAGCCACCTCAAACTCCTGGGTTCAAGCGATCCTCCTGTCTCACTTAGCCTCCCAAGTAGCTAGGACTGCAGGAGCCCTCCACAATGACTTGAGATGGGGGTAGAGGTTATATAGTAGTAGTCTTAGCCCTGAATGTGTGTGGTATAAATAGGACTTTAGTCCTCGTGGCAAAAAATCAATGTTAAAAACAAATACACATAGGACGGTACCTGTGGCACAAGGAGTAGGGTGCTGGCCCCATATGTCAGGAGTAGCAGGTTCAAACCTGGCCCTGGACAAAAACTGCAAAAAAAAAATAAGAAAAAAAAGAATACACATAAACACATAAAATGGAAAAATCAGGTACATGATCCCTCCCCCCCGTTTCTAGAAGGATTCATCGTGTTTTTGTAAATGTTTCTATGAGTCTTCAAAGTTTCAGATCGTTAGTAAAACAAAATTTTATTTACAGAAAACTGATGCCTACTAAATTTTGGAACACATGCTATTTTTGGAATATAATACATTTTTGTGTAATTGGATTGATTGTAAGCTGTGTGCACACACCAAGCACCGAGTAGATGGTGCAGTTTTATGAGGAAGCTCTGAGGCTTTGTTTCCCTCTACCCTGTAGTACTTCCTAGTCAGGGCAGTGGCAGACGGCAGTGCAGTGACTTCTCTTTTGGCTGTTTTGAAGAAATCTTAAGGTCTTTATATTAGAGTATCCTAAGAAGCAAAGGAGCATAAATCTCCCTTCTTTTTGCTTCTTACTTAAAAAAAAAATACAGTACAGTAATTATATGCTGTCATGGCAAATGCCAGACCTGTTCCTAAGACTCACTGGAATGTTTCTCTCTGTCCTGTACAGAGAAATTTGTTGTAGCATGATGTGAAAGGAACAGCTGGAATGTGTGAAGATCAAGTTATGTGATAGTAACCCTGATCTTCTTGAAAGAATTGACAGGTTTGAAAATAAAGAGAGAGAGCACAGTTTTAATTTTAAGTTTTTCTTTCCTTTTGTTACTTAAATAGAAATACTATTGAGGGCTGTAGATGGTGTGATGAGCAGACAGTGTAGGGGCCTGTCAGGTCAGTAGATTAGGATGTAGAGTATAAGGAGTATAGTGCAGGTGATGTGGGTGGTCAGGGAGCAGCACTGGGGTTAGTCTGAAACCAGAAACGGACAACTCTCAGAACGCTAAGATGTGAATTTAAATGTTCTGGTAAATCATTAATGGCATCAGTCCCACTTTAAGGTCTGGTCAGTGCTGTTAATTCATGTGTGATTACAAGACCTGCTACAGCTTATGATTAGATTTGTAAAACAAACTCATGGACAACCCAATTCCTGAACAGGGGTATCATCCATTACAAACAAAGAGAAAGTCAGGCTGATAGAATTACAGCTACTGTTTCCTTGGTTTAATATTTACTTACAGGTGATTCTTTAACTTGGTGTATTTTTCACTTTTGATTAAACTTATACAGCTAAAACAATAGTAAATTTTATACACACACAAACATGTATGTACATCTATTTTATATATGATAGCACTGTACTGTTTTTATGTATGTAACTCATTTAATGTTCATTTATAAGCTATGTATTATACCCATTTTACATATGAAGAACTCATTGAGGTTCAGGGATTTTCGGTAACTTGCATAAGGTTATAGGTCTTCTAACATCTTCTTAAATTATAAAAATACGTGGTATCGGAAGAGGCTGTATACATGTTGAAGGAACAAACTAGGGGTTGGTGAAAGATTGACATGTAAGAATAGGAGAAAAAATTCATAGTGAATTATAAGGCAGCTATTAGTATTATATGGAAAAACCAAAGCGTGTTAAAGTATTAATTTTAAGTGAAAGTAAAATCACTTGTTATGAAATTTCTCATTATTTTCAGCACTTGTCCAGAGAACTAAAGTGGATCTAGAGACTTTGGATAGGATTCTTAAGAAAACTAGGAAAGAATCAAAGAAATAAAGGCATTTTCTTATTGCTTAATCTGAGAAATGGGAATTCCTCAAAAGGAAGAATCTCTACTTAGGGTTATTAGGAAAGCCTTAACTTTAAAGACAAATTTTTTGTGTGAAATATTAAGGGCAGCCAAAGTACAATAATTTCTATACTTTTATAGAATCCTTTTGTGGTTGTTTTCATGGTTATATACCCTATCATTGGTATGATATTAAATAGAATTAGGGAGATCCTGATTAAAAGGAAGATTCGATCTCTGTCATTGCATCTTTCTGAGGGACTTCAGAATGGCTAGTAGCTATTCAATTAGACTTTATCTCATTTGAATGTGATTTATTAAATATATATTCACTTAGTCTGAAAACTTAAATATGCCCTTCTCTGAACAAAAGATTATAAACACAGTTTGATTCCATTGAGAAAGAATGCTGTTAAATAAATGTCATTAGATGTCATTTATGTATTTTTCAGAATCAGCAATCTAAGCCCAGAACAAGAGCAGGGACTATGGAAACAAAGGTAAATACATTAATATATTTTCCAAAGTATTTTGAGGTGTATTTTTATAAATGTGATATTCTTTTAATTTTGTTACTTAGGCTTTAAGAAGAACTAGTGATGTTTAGTAATACTTTAGGGGGAAGAAAAATAACTTACTGTCTGGTTCTTCTACTCTTTTTACTCTAATTATTCTTATTAATGTTTGGTTTCAGCCATAAATCCTCTGCAGCAATTCAGAATGAAACTCCAAAGAAAAAACCCAAATTGGAATCTAAGCCATCTAATGGAGATAGGTAAAAATGAATTCCTTTAGTGTTACAAAAATACAGCTCAGTTGAACAGCTACGGTCAGTTGCCAGTTATTACAGATGAAAGAATAGAAACATATTTTGTACATTGACTTCTTTGAGTCACCTAGAAGAGTAAACATAATAGTTTAAAAATTAACTTAATTTTGGCAATAAGAAAGTGGCACTGAACTATATAGTTCTATTTGGGGAATAAATTTGGGTTTTGAAGAAAGAAATCTGAATAGAAAGATAAACATTATCTTTAT
Organism: Galagoides demidoff; assembly: GCA_963574575.1. Lineage (NCBI taxonomy): Eukaryota > Metazoa > Chordata > Mammalia > Primates > Galagidae > Galagoides > Galagoides demidoff. The sequence goes on from CAUYQV010046446.1 coordinate 21,894, forward strand.
TCTTCAAAGAAACACAAATCGAATTGTGATATTTTAAATTGACCTGCTTTGAAATGTTTTTAGATTTAAAATATTATGAGCGTGACTTTGTTTTTAGTTCATTAGCCAAAGTTTGCTGATATTACTGTACAAATTGGCTGCCTATTGCTTAACACTAGAAATATTGACCCCCTTAAAGCTAATACTGAATTATATTTCTGCAGGTGTATGTAATGTGTGCCATTAGTAAGGTAATTTGCCAGTTGCATCCATTTCTGTCAGGTACATATTTTTTTGCATTAGCCTTAAGGATGTTTGTGGAATTGTCTAATTTATGCAATTTGAACATCTGCTAATTTTTGTTCTACTTGATTTAACTGTGTTTTGCTTTTTTCTTTTTAGTAGCTCTATAAATCAGTCAGCAGATAGTGGGGGAACAGACAATTTTGTCCTTATAAGTCAACTTAAAGAAGAAGTGATGTCACTTAAGCGTCTCTTACAGCAAAGAGACCAGACCATTTTAGAAAAAGATAAAAAGGTAAGAACACGGTTCACTAAAGCCTGGTAGAATTTACATCTTGACTCTTGTTTAATCCTTGTACCTTTTATTAGATTTTCTATGACAATTTGGTAATTAATATTTATTGTGCATGATTCTTAATAAGACAAATTATGAAAGCCCAACTGGAGTCCAAGTTATCTGGTGAAGATAAATAAAAATGATCTTTCATAATTTTAGTTCTAAGAATTAACTGAGCTAATTAAAATAGTAATTTCTTAATCTTAGTTTTTAGTAAGCCTGTAATTTAAAAATAGGTCTGATACTGTAATTTAAAAACGAGATGCAAATGGAATATTTAAAAAACCCTTGTGATTGAAGAATGTTGCTTGAAAGTCGTCTTTAATATACTGATCGTGTGCTGATACCAATCCAGAAATGGTGTGGGAATTCCTGTGACAGTGATTAGCAGTAGGTCTCAGAGATCATGGGAAGCGAGTGTCCTTACTGGGATGGTGTTTATCAGTTCAGTGAGGAGGAATATCAAACATATTGTCCATTTAGTGAAAGGATGTTAACAGAGTTGTAGGTAGATTTAAAGTTTCTTACACTGTGAAATCAGTGTGGCTGGCATTCATGGAGCAGCGGACAGTTTTGAAGTTATTTAGCCATACCTAGGTTCAAAGCCCGCTTGAAAGGTTCTACCACTCTCTGTGCTACCTTAAGTGAATTCATCACTTCCTCGGGTCTCACTTTTCTCATTTAAAAAATGAGAACACTAATACTGTCTCATAGGGTGGTTGTAATGGTTCAGTGAAAATGCAGAGTATTTACCACACCTCCTGCATGTAGAAGCACTGTTAGGGGCTGTTATTAGTGTGTAGTCATCTTTAAGGGCGGAACCTACTTCCATGCTTGTTTATGGTCCCCTACAATGTAGTTTGACCTACTTTGCAGTAAGGGAACGTTAGAAGCATTTCTTTTAAAACTAGGAACAAGACATGATTATAAATGTGTATGTGAATTATCCATCTCTCGAGTGTTCATGGTAGTGCTCGAGTTTGATCTGGCTTTTACTTCTTTTATCCAGTAACTCTCACGTTACATTTTCCCACACCTTGATCGTTAGTGGACTCACATTTATTTCAATACATTTGTACCTGACTTTAAGCAAATTCAGTATACAAAAATCAGATTGACATATAGGATAAAAATAGGATAATTGTGGGTGTCTTTGTTTTACGATTCTTTTTTGATTGACAGCATTTTCTAATAAGCTTTAGTGTTCTTCTTTAAAAAAAAAAACAACTAATGAGGATTGAAAATAGCAGTGTTGTGAGGAAAGTAATAAACCTAAAGTAGTGACGCATTTGCAACTTTTTCTTATAACCCTAAGACAGCCAAGTAATTTTCCTGAATTGATTGCATAAACTGTTCCTCAGTGACTTCCAGAGCCAGACACTAGTTCATGAGGATACAAAGATGATAAAACATGACACACCCTCGTCTTCCAGAACTTCCTAGTCTGGAGGCAACACAGAGCCTGGTGAATAGAATAACTGTCTGAAGTGATGTGACGTGAGTGGCATTTTGGAACAGGAATTCTTGTAATATAGAAAATTGAGAGAGAGAATTTCGTCAGGGTTCCAATTTGACGGAATTTGGAAAGATAAGAGCATAAGACATCATGGCTTTCTGTCTTTCAGTTTATTAATTCCTGGATAATTACAAAAAAGAACATACGAATGTTTAAAGCTTGCAAAATGAAAAACATTTAAAAATAATCCAAAGTTGTCCTGCCTGGTTCTGGTGATGGAATTGTGTGACTTAGTTTTGGTTTGAAGTCATGAAGTGATTGTGCTTTTATAGATGTCACTTCATGTGTGTGAAGGATTGTCATGCAGCCTCTTTGCTACCTCAGACCACTCATTTTTTCTTACTGTTTGTCTAATTTAGCCCAAATTTTATAGAAATCCCTTCCTTACTCATTCCAGGTTAATTATATTCCCTTTTATACCTCAGAGGTTTGATAGTACTGTGGACATAATTCTGGACATGAACTTGACAGACAATCCAGTTTTTGGCTGAAAGGACCATTCCTCTCTACAGTTGCCCAGGATGAAACTTTGTTTTAATAGTTTTTAACCTGAAACTAGTTTAAAGGTTTACTTTGTTTATATTAGTGTGAAGTACATTTAATTAAGGTATTTTCCAAGGTATTACCCCTTAAGCTTTTTTGTTGGCATACCAGTTGTCAGATTCTTTGTCTAGTAAGGCCACCTTTTTTTTAAGAAAAATAAAAGGCAATATCTCAAGTTTTATTGATTTCATCTTAGTAAAATTAAACTAAAACAGTTCTTCATAAAGCATATTTTAGTAGGTTATAAAACTCAGAAAACTGCTATTAACATCTTACACTTATATAATGAAACATGAGGTTATTATGAAGGATATTTAAAGTGGTAGGTGTTTGTGTATGTATACACACACACACACACACATATATATATAAAATTTTTTTTTCCTTTTAATCTCTCAGTTAACTGAACTAAAGGCAGACTTTCAGTACCAAGAGTCAAATTTGAGAACCAAGATGAACAGTATGGAAAAAGCTCACAAAGAAACTGTGGAACAACTTCAGGTAAATGACATTTTTATGTAAATGTCGAGCATGAGTGCTGATCTCGGGTAATGACATTTGTTGACGTAGGTTGGTGCTAGTGCCCTTCTTTTTTGCATATTGTACCTTTCAGTCTTGATTTTGACTTTATAGTAGTTTTTAGTCCTGATCCCATTAAAAATTATTATTTGAAATCACTTGAAAGGTACATTAATCCTAAAAACTTTTGCATAAACTTGGGGTTTTGAACATTGAAGTATGTTCAACTGATTGATTGGCTATAGAAAAAAACAAAAAACATTAAATTAATGAAATTAAAGTGAAAATAAGGTTTTAGTGGCAATCATTCTTCCTATATCTTTCCAGATAAGGAGAAGGGTGATGGGTGTATAAAACCAATGCTTAGGAATTTCAGGTGGAGGAAATTTATGCTCCATGCAGTGATGAAAGGCAAGAAGACTTAAACTTAATCCAGGGCCTGTGGTCTGCACAGCACCAGATAGAGTTCTGCTGCGTGCCAGCCATAGGGATCCACCTCAGCCTCTGAGCACGGCGGTGAAGTATATGCAGCAGGATTAAAATTCACAGAACAGCTGCCAGTGTGAAGTGAAGTCGCCACAGTAACAGGAAGGGCAGAATCTGATGTCTGACCTGCGTCTATCATAAAGATACGGATTACTTCCTCACTAAAGCTTATTCTCACCTAGGCTTCACAAATTTAGAAATGAGATCACACCAAATAAATAACATGCTCTCTTCGACTATTATGTTCTGACATTTGTAGACTTAATCTTTAGTAACAAGATTTTTAAGATTAAGAGGTTTTAAGTCTTAAAAAGCAGAGAAAACTTGCCAGTTCAAGACCATCAAAATTTGATGGGAGACCAAAGCTCTGGAAGGAGGGAATTAATCCTGCCCGTTTAGTTTTTTTTTTTTTCCTTTTATTAAGTCATATACACAGATCATGAGTACATTTATGCATTTATGGGGTACAGTGTGTTGATTTTTTATATTAATTTGGAGTGCTTACATCAAACTAATACAGCTTTCGCCTCATTTACTTGATTATTGTGTTAATACGTTTATGTTCTATACTTGATAGATTGACTTGTACCTTGCAGTATGTTCCACAGGTGTGGTCCCACCATTTACCCCCCTTCAAACTCTCCCCTCCCTTCCCCCTACCATTTCTCTCCTTCATCCTGATTGCCCTGTTTTTTAAAAACACACCAAGTGAGAACACTCTGTTCTGTCTTTTGGTTTTTGTATTCTTCATGCTTCCTTGCAAATAGCCTAAATCTGGTAGGATTTAGGAACCTGTGGAAATTTGACATACAGATGCCCTGGTCTTAAACCTCATCTGATTTACTGTTATTCATCCTATAAGGGTACATGTGAATCTCTCTAAATATAGGATATAAATGTCTTAACACAATAACTAAGAAAAAGACATGAAGGCTGTGTTAACCAGTTGGATCAAAGTATTTCAAATTGTATATAGAAACAGTACACTGTACCCCCTGATAGTATTAATGTGCACTGCTATGATTTAATTAAAAAAAAAATTTTTGAAGAGGAACATCACATAAAACCTGGCACATAGTAGGCATTTGAATCATTTGTTGAATAAGTGGTGATGAATGGAAATACCCTTCTGCCCTCTGTCCTCAGACATTGCCTGTGCCATACGTCAGCCTTGCTGTATGTACCGTTTTTCATCCACCAAGCAAGTATTTTAGATTGAGGATATTCTTACTTTTCTCATTCAGTTATTAGTGCCAGACGATCCCCTAGAACAAAATCTAACCTGTTGATCTCGGATTTAATGTGATGTAACCAAAGCTCTGTTTGAAGTAAATCCAAAGTGAGATAACGGTGTAATTGTGAGTGGTACTTAGATATGATTTAACTCAGTTTTTCCTACTGTTCAGAAGAGCAGTTCATTTTCTGTTTTTCAAAATCATAGTTGGAAGCAAAGGGAACCCTCTTGACTTAGCTGATTGGTATATGAAGCTCACCTCTTGCTTGATAGCTGAAATTTCATATAATGTAAGAGTAACTAATATCTACATAGACTCATTTTCAGCATAATCTTACAAATGCTGTCGTATTTGTTCTTTACAGTTTATGTGGCCGGGCCATTTTATAGTTGAAACTGGTTACACAGTAATAGGGACGTAGATGGAAACGGCCTCTTCTGACTGAGATGCAGCTCTGCTCCCCTGAGCTGTGCGAGTCCCGCCACCGAAGGGCGCTTCATCCTTCTTCTCAGACCACTCCCCTCTAACTTTTTGTATTACGGCTACAGACATTCTGTTACAGCTAAGTGCTGTGTTTTTACCCAACTCCCATTAGCAACTGAAACAAGTAGGTGAATAAACATAGTAAATTATTTTCCTTTATATGATAGTGAACTCTACAATACAAAATTTATGTTGCTCTAGTAGTCTTTAAAATATTTTTAACTAGCAAACTTGGGAATAAGCACTGAACATGATAAGAAAAAGTTGTCTGAAATATCCCTCCAACACTCCCTAAAATATGTAAAATATTAAAAATACCGGAGAAAAATTCTGTTTAATTAGATAAGTGTCTAAAAGAGAAGAGGGCCCTACCATTTGAGAGCCTTTTATCTGCAGTCCCTGTGTCAGGCTAAGTGTTTCATGTGTTTATATATTCCTTTAGTTTTTCCAACTCATTTTGAGGTAGGAAGTGAAGTTTCTATTTGACAAGTGAGAACATGTACTGCAGCTTACGTAGCAGATCAGTGGCAGGGCAGAACCGAAAGCAAGACTGTGCGGTTCTTAATCCAGATACACTTCCTTTCAGACCAACATTTCTAAATAATTTCATTGATTTTTTTTTCAGGTTGCAAAATGAAGTAATTTAAGGATAAAATAATTTATATGTGTGCATTTATTTAAATATTTGCATTATGAAATTTTTTCATAATGTACTCAGAATAAGACCGATTTGGATTTGTGTTCACTGGAATCTGATACACTGTCTTAAAGGCTTTTTTCCTATTTGTTAGCAAGTAAATGTATTGGGTATGATTAGGGAACTAAATAAGTGTCGATTGAAAATAGCTACATTAAATAGAAAAGCTTCTTTCAAGATATAATATTTGAATTATTGTACTTGGTACTTAGAATGAAAATTATAAACTCATTTAAAAAAATTTCTTGATTGAGAAAAGTTAGTTTGGAGATTTACTTTTTAACCATTTAGTATATCAGTATAATAAATGTAACTTACAGATCTGGTGGAGGTCTTTTGGGGGCCAAATTACAGACATAGCCTTTATTATGCCCTTCATTAATTTGTATTTTAAAATTTATGTTTGTTAAATTTCTTATTTGCCAGTGGATTTATTACAGGTATAAACTAAATAATCTGTAGTTAACAATTAAAGACAAACTTTGAACTATGACACTGACGAGGACCAGTCAGTTGCTTAGGAGAGAGCTGCTTGATCCCTCTGACTGCCAGCTATGTTCTCACCTGGTTTGTCCCCCTGAGTTTCTCAAACTTTAGTTTTAAAGAGAGAATAGTCCTTCTCAATTTGTCATGGTTTTCTAAGTTGCAAATTGATACTGAATTTAAAATAGAAGCTTTTCATGACCACCTTAGTTATTTAATAACCACTGAACAAAGAAACTGTATCATGCAGCTTGAACATAAAAAATGATTTGATTTATACTGTTAGGTTGCACTGAGAATGTTTGCACTTTGGAGGTCACGGGTGTTAATTAGAAAGAGTTTGATTGTAGAAGGGTGGGGGAATGGAAGTACAAAGTTTGGAGAAGGTTTATATTTTATGAAACCACTTTAAGGAGGCACACAGAGAAGACAGGGTGGTATTTGGCCATACCAAGCTCAAATTAGAAGATGAAGTATGGAGGTTCAGAAATGTCTGTCTTGTCTAGATAATAAAGGATCTTGAAACTTGTGGAGGAAATGGTTTTCAGACATAAGCCAGAGGGTAACGTTTAAAAATCTGTTAATTTTAGGGCAATGCTCAGGTTTTAAACTCTCATCATCACTCTCCCCATTTTGGATGAGAAACTTCAGAAAAGTGTGTGATCATTAGTGTATTTGTGTATAAGGAATCATTACTGTCTCAGTTTCCACAGTTAAGAGACCATATAAGAGACTCCAAAAGCATGGAGAATATGAAAATCTCCCCTGAACTTAGGATCCTCATAGTCTGTTTGCTCAAGGACAAGGTCTTTGTTGATGGATAAGACATTTGATAATGAAGTACAAATTACATTGAGACAGTTAGCAAAGTGAAATTTTGAATCTTTGCAAGAAAAAAATTTCAGGCTTCGGGCAGCACCTGTGGCTCAAAGGAGTAGGGCACTGGCCCCATATGCTGGAGGTGGCGGGTTTAAACCCAGCCCTGGCCAAAAACTGCAAAAAATAAATAAGTAAATAAACAACAACAAAAAATTTCAAGCTTTCATGAAATTGAAAACTGATGATCGGGAACTGCTCTAATGACCCCAAGCCAGTGCCAGATGACTGTATGTCGACTGAAGGAGCAGGAGTAGGTCAGACAGGGGCAGTTCTGATGGGCAAAAAAAATGAGTGTCTTAACTCAGAGTGCCTTTGGCAAATTTGTAAGTTCTGAGTATTTTTTGGAGAATGACCTGAATGACCTCTTAGCTTATTCTACAAGACTGTAGCTTGCTGAGAAGTATTCCTCCCAAGTGGACACTTGATTTGTGTTTGATTTTATTCATTTTAAAATAACAGATTGTTTTTATAGTTTTCAGTTCATGTTTTTAAGACAGGGCAAATATTTTTTTTCTTCTTAAAATTTGAACCTTCTTTTAAGTGGATTCACTTTGTTTCCCTTTTTTGTAACCAATTATACATATTATCTTTGGATAACAATTATATTAAAATGACATTTACAAAGTGGGGGCTAATAAACCAATCTAGAACTTTCTTTTGCATGTTCAGCCTTAAAGAGATGACCTAAATGTACTCACTCTTTCATGTAATCTGTTACCGTTTTGATAGTCTTCTGTTAAGAGGAAAGAATAGTATTAAATAAAGTAGTAGTCTTCAGCATGACTCTCAATAATACTTTAAACATTTTTAATTTTCAATATTTTTGTCTCCCACAGGCCAAAAACAGAGAACTGCTCAAACAGGTCGCAGCACTGTCAAAGGGTAAAAAGTTTGACAAAAGTGGAAGTATACTAACGTCTCCTTGAAAAAATGGTTATTTGTTTATTGTTTCTGCTTACAGTGTAAATTTGGGGGGTGGGGAATTCTGTGAAGCCCTAAAATTCTGTCTAGTGGAAGAATATTTTTGCACACCAAATGAATTGGCGTGTTTCCTATTCACTTTTGTAACTGATATACAGCATTTTTTAAGTTGTAAAACATTCAAATAAAACTTCAACTGGTTTGAAGTGAATTTTTAATTATTTGATATCCAAGAACTTTTTTGCCAGCAATAGTATTACACAGTGTAAGGAGTGCATGAGTAGTGCTCTTTGTAAAACTTAACAGGCAATAATAGGGTAGGTATGGTTTTTAGAACTCAAAGCATCAGGGGTTTTTTGTGTTGTTTTTCTGTTTTTCACTACGCTAATTTCAGGTAAACAGTTTTCAATTTAGAAATACAGAAACTTTTAAACAAAGTGGTGAACACTGGTTTTGGGGGGATAGTGTTTTTACTTTGCATCAACATGAATTTAGGAGAGAATCATGGTGCTTCTATTAAATGTAAACGTCAGAATATATGTAAATATGTTTTTAAAAGCTACATCATTAACATTAGTAACCTAGCATTTTCATTATTGGTATAGGAATTAATGTTTATTGTACAGTATGCAAGGTAAAACGTGTTGGTATTGTAAAGACTACTGTAGATTTTTACTTACAAGTGCCTTTTTGCCACCTAATGTTTTTATTTATAGGAATGCTGATCTTTTGTACATACAGTTTGTTTTAAAATCATGTTTAATAAATGTTTGTATATAAATGGATATGTACAGAACCTATTTCAAAAGGAAATCGCAGTTGCTAGTGAAATGTTTGAGGTTGCATTAAGAGCTAACTGAAAATGCATATCAACTTTAGAAGATTTTTGTGGTTTATTTCTCCGTTATAGGGAAGCTTTTGGTCATTGAATTCATTTAATTATGTCAAAATACTTCCCCAAAGATTTAACATAACTTTAAGTCACTTCCAATAAGAGTAATTTTATTTTTTATGTTATATGGATTCATACTCATATTTTTTGAGTTGTTTTACTTTTTTTAATACAAATTCTTTAAAATTTATACTGTTTCTACAATGATAGTATCTGCTTTCCCTATAATGGTTACGTAAGTGGTTATGTAAGCTAATATTTATGTATACCATACTTAATCTGTAAATTTAAGGCAAATCTGGAAAAAATTAAATAATTTTTTAATCCAGTCTGTGATTATCTTTGAATAAATTGGAATCTTTAAGATTCAGGCACTATTTATAAGTAAATTATCTCAAAGACTTTAAAATTGCCTATAAAAGGTTAAGGTAGGGTGGAATAGATTATGCGAAGTTAATGACTAATTTTATTCTGATCCAGTGGTTTTCAGCCTGTAATGGAATTGACCCACTTAACCGCAGTTCACGTTTTGTAGCAGTACAGTCTTAAGCCTCAGACATCGCTGAGTACACTGTCCAGAGTGAGAGAGTCTCTTCTGTTAGGAGTCTATGGGCAAAGATGATTTGTTTCAAGTAAACTATTATTATACGTAGCAGTTTTGGAGGGTTTTTTTAGACAAGCATTGATTATGTCATGAAAGATTGGCTTTTGTAAGAACACATGAATATAACAGTTCTTTTTAACATGATGTTTATTTCTGTAGACTTTTCCTATAAGTTCATTATAACGTGATACCAAACAATTCTTTGTTCGATTTGGAAGCATAGGGTAATTTTCAAGTGATAGTAAAAGATTCAGTCAGAATCTTGGAAAAATTAAACCAGTTTATTTTTAAGATCTTCCTGTAATAAACTTAGTACTCTTAACCATGACAAATAATGCCTTAACATGATTTTGGTGTTTTTAGGATTTGCTAAATTCATAATATAGTCATTACCTTTCCTTAAAATTTATAATGTTTTCTATACCATGTGTGAGTCCACGGTGGTCCTTAATGGTTTTGCTGTGTAGTAGTTCTTAGACCTTGTTGAAGACGCTACAAAACAAAGTCGCCCTCCCCTTTAGCTAACAGTAAAATGGAAAATGGTTTCCTTTTAATGTTTGCTAACATAAAAATTGAATTATCTTCTAACATTAAAAGTAAATAACTTCCGTTTTAATGTTAGCTAACATTAACACTCTAAATAATTTAAGCTTTGTAAATTCAAGGCTAAACCTTTTAGTGGCTTCACAGTGTTTAGTCCCAATTAAATACCCTCTTTTACTTCATGATCTTATTTTATAACTTAAACTTTTTGCAATTGTATAAACTAGCAATTGAGTCCCTGTCCTGGAGCTGTAGTGTTCTGACATGATGAGCTGATACTCTTCAGTGGATACCTGTAAGGAGATACTTTGGTGTGCTGTATTGTGAGCTTAGCCTGTTTCCCACTATTAATTAGCATTTATCAGTGAGGGTCATTTTGGCTCCAAGTTATTTATGTTTTAATAGCCTGTGAATATTGCAGTCCTTTTTAGATAAAATTGGTTTACATATGCATTCAGCAGTCACCATGGTAAGCCGTTCACATGTATAGACTATTGAAATACTGTACTTGTACACATCTGACTGTTGGCATTTTGTACTTTTTTCTAAATCCAGCATTTCACAATAAAAACTTATCAAAGGCTTTGTATTAGTTTCCTATTGCTGCTGTAACAAATTCCCGCAAATTTAGTGGCTTAAAACAACAAAAATTCATTTTCTTACAGTTCTGAAGGTGAAAATCAGATTCATTGGCCTGGTGTCAGGTGTTGGTGAGGTTTGTTCCTTCTGGAGGCTGCACAGGAGGATCTAATACTTGCCTTTTCCAGCTTCTAGAACTGTGTCCCTGGCGTTCTGGGAGCTTACTGATCCTCTGTGTTCAAAGTGACATGTGTAGCATCTTAAAATCTCTGCTGCTGTCATCGCACGGTCTCCTACCTGTGTCCCCCCTTACGAGGGCATCACCGTCTCCTTCACACGGTCTCCTACCTATGTCCCCCCTTACGAGGGCATCACCGTCTCCTTCTGGATGAACCTGATAATCTTCCCATCTCATCTCCTTAACTTACTGTCACACCTGCAAAGTCCTTATTGTCATTTAAGGTCATGTATTCACAGGTTCTAAGGATTAAGGTGTGGACTCCTTGAGGGACCATTATTGGGTCTACCATAGGCTTCATCTACCGTTTCTTTTTTTTTTTTTTTTTTTTGAGACAGAATCTCAGTATGTTGCCCTGGGTGGAGTGCTGTGATATCACAGCTCATAGCGACCTCAAACTCTTGAGCTCAAGCGATTCTCTTCTCTCAGCCTCCCAAGTAGCTGGAACTGTAAGTGCCCACCGTACCTGGCTATTTTTGGTGGAGACAGGGTTTCACTCTGGCTCAGACTGGTCAAGTGCACTAAAGCAATTCACCCACCTTGGTCTCCCAGAGTGCTGGGATTACAGGTGTGAGCCTCCACCCCCTCCCCTTCATGTACATTTGATGCCTTTTTTCCAGAGTGAAGTCCCCAAACAACAGGCGTGAGAGATTCAAGCTTAATATTAGAAACTGTTTTCCTGTCTGTTCATTTAGACCACTTTAAGTACAAGTTATTTTCCTGGATATAATAATAAGGGTATAATTTTTTTATTAAATTGAGCTATTTCAAAGCAACAATAAATCTAGCTATATATTATTAAGTTTTGAAAACTTTGGAACATGACTGGTACCAAGCTAGGATGTTTGGCAGATAAAAGTTGAAGGAATGATCCTTTAATTTATAGACTTACTCTTTATAGACTAGTACAATGCTACGTTTGATAGGATAAAAGTCAAAGACATGATTTTCTTACTTTAGAGATGAATTGGGAAAAAAGTCTAGAACCTACCTGTGGTATTGTGAGGTGCAGTAAGAAGGTAATAGCTTTTATCAGGAGCCTTCTAAGAATTGGAAAGGTATGGTCACTAGTTTCTCCAGTGTAGTACGCATCAGAGTTTGCTGGAGAGCTTTCTAGCACATACTGCTGAACCAGACCTTCGGTTTCTGATCAGTAGGTCTGGGTTGGAGCTCAAGAATTTGCATTTCTGAGTTCTGAGGTCATCCCAGTGCTTCTGGCCCAGGGCCCACAATTTGTGAACCCAGTATTAGTATTTTCTGCATTTCTCATAAAAGCCATATATTAATTCTCCTGGGTGGGTAAGTGGAATAGTAGATGAGTGGTAGTTTCTTTTTAGAAAAGCATTCCACTTAATGAAAAAGTAAGGATGAAATTATAATATCACCATTTTGCGACTTCTAGTGGAGATTAGCATGAGTGGTCAGATACTAAAAGTGCACAGAGACATTTTCTGATATCAAGTGTTTCTGATGGTAAAGAATCAAAACCTAAATCTGATCAAGCATCCACCAGTTAACAGGAAATAGAACAAAAAGCTCATGTTGAGTGACACTGACAGGGTGCAGTTGTTTCTTCAGCAAGTTGGAAGAAGCTGTTGCTTGAGAGATACTTAGATGATATCCATCAGTCCCAGTAAATGGAGCTGATTTGAATATTGAAACAAAAATCTTAAATACTTTAACATACTAAGGAATTACTGTTAGCTTTTCAGATGTGGTAAGGTACTGCAGCTGTGTTTGTGTTTTAGAGTCCTAGAGATGCCAGTAAAAATATTTATAATGAAGTGGCATGATGTTTGGTATTTTGTTCAAAGTAATACAGGGAGGAAGATAGATAGGAATATCAATGAAATAGGATTGGCTATGTGTTGATTTTTGGAACTTGGTGATATGGTGGTTCATTATACTATATTGTTCAACTTGTGTTAAGTTTAAGGGTTTTTTTGGTAATAAAAAGTAACATCACCACCATCACCCCTGCCAAATTAATGCTTACCTTAAACAGCTCACACGTTCCCTGAAAATAGGGACAGTACAAAACATAGATTTTTAAAAAGACCACAATTCTCCTACCTGGGAATATTCCTGTTTCTTTCCTCTGTGTGCTTCGGCGTGACCTGCGAACCTGCCACAGTGATCTTGGCCCCTATTTTCACCCTTTATTCCTCCCCATATCTAACGAAAGCAAATCCCTACATTAAAAAAAAAAAAAAACAACTATTATCCTTTTAAAGCCATGCATATGAGTCGGTAGAGGCTAACATTTATTAGAAGACCATTATTTTTGGAATAAAATATGTTTCAAATCCAGCTCTCCTGTTGGCTAGCAGATATCTTGGGAGTATACTTTTTAGTATTTCTGAGTTAAATTTCCTTGTCTGTGTAATTATGTCATTATTAATGAGCTTTAAGTAAGGTAAAGTATTAATATACAAAGCATTTTACATAATCTGGCACATAGTTACAATATGATTAGATAATTATTTAATCAGAACTCTATGGAGAGGTAAAATGAAGGGTAACTGCCTCCAGCTTTCAAGCATGTCTCTTGATAGGCCTGATGACAGGAGAATATTAGGGTTGATTAATGGTTTCATAATTTTCAGCTTTGGAACCAATTTTCTTCTGTAAAATAAAATCTTAGCAGGAGTCTCAATACATAAAGTAAAAGCTGAGATACTGGTTGAAGTTAGGGCAAGAATCAGTATCACTTTCCTAGTAGGATCCAGCAAGGCAGATTCCGGTGGCTGAGCCTGATAATACTGCCTAATTTAAACCTCACTGGCTGGGTGGGTGACTCACGCCTGTAGTCTTAGCATTCTGGGAGGCCAGGGTGGATGGAGTGCTTGAGCTCAGGAGTTTGAGACCAGCCTGAGCATGAGTGAGACACCATCTCTACTAAGAATGGAAAAACTAGCTGGGTGGTGGCGCAGGCCTGTGAGTCCCAGCTGCTCCAGAGACTGAGGTAAGAGGACCTCTCAAGCCCAAGAATTTGAAGTTGCTGTGAGCTGCAGTGTCGTCTTGGCACTATACCCAGGGCAACAGATTAGAGACTGTCTCAAAAAAAAAAAAAAAATCACAGTTACTTGAATTATATCTGAGCTTTTGCTAATTTTGAGTTGAGAGTTTCAGTAACATCTTACTGTGTGGACATTTGCATTCAGCAGGTGAATTTCCCATTACATCTCAGTATCAATTGAACACGTATCACGTGCTAAGTCTAGTCACTGTGCAAAGAGAAATTTTATTCTCAGGAGCTCACAATCCAGAAGAGACAGCCAGGTAAATAAATTACTACAGAAAATATACTGAAGTACAGATACTCACAGGTGCTCACTTCAGGGAGGGAGTTACCAAGATGAAACCATTTTGTATAAAGAAAAACGATACGCAAAGGTTCGTGACTGTCAGAACCTCACATTTGCCCGTTTTCTCCCTGCCTTGCTGCTGGTTACTTTCTTTGGTGGTTCCTTCTGATATCCCTTCATAGAATGGTTGGAGTTGCTCAGGGCTCTCAGCTGCTTATTTTAAACTTACATCCTTATTTCAAACCTGAAAAAAAACAAACTTACATTCACTTCCTAGGCAAGCTTATTAAGCATTACTTGTAACCCTAAGGACTCCAAAACTTACAGTAAATGGCTTACAGCTTTCCTCTAATTTCTAGACTTAACACTAAGCACAACTTTACATCTCCATTTGGGTGTCTAACAAAGGCTGTCATATTTAACGTGTCCAAAATTGTGTGCTTCTTATGCACACGCCCCAGTCCAAACACCTGCCAGGCACCAGCCCCTCTCGCTGACTTTGTGTCTCAGTTAAGACAACTCAATTCTAGCTGTTCAGGCCAAAATCCTTGATGTTATCCTTGACTCTCTTTCTCTCACTACATGGCCATCTTTTCAAAATTTTCTTCACCCTTAACTCCAAAACATGACTACTTTTTACCATCTCCACTCCTATTCTGTTGTCTAATGTCTATTTCTAACAGAGACGAGAGTGATCTATTAAAAGATGTCGTATCATGCTATTCTACTCCAGTGGTTCTCAACTGAAGGTAATTTTGCTCCCCTGAAGACACCTGGCAATGTCTAGAGACATTCTTTTATTATCACTACGGGTGGGCTTGGGGAGAGTTACTTCTTGGATCAAATGGGTAGAGGGCAGGAGTGCCGCTAGCACCGTCAGGGCTCAGTACAGCCCTATGCAGTAAAGCAGTGATTTTTAATTGGTGTGCTGTGGCACTCTGATGGAACATGAGAGGATCTTAGGTGAGCCATGAAAATTTTAAAGGTCATTAAGTTACTTTCAAAAGAAATTCAAAGTACAGTAAGTATTTTTTTAACTTTTTTTTTTTTTTTTGAGACAGAGTCTCACTTGGTCACCTTGGTGGAGTGCATTTTAGCTCACATCAACCTTAAACTTTTGGGGTTCAGTGGATCCTCTTGCCTCAGCCTCCCAAGTAGCTAGGACCACAGGTGCCCTCCACAATGCCTGCTGTTTTTTTGGAGATGAGGTCTCACTCTGGCTCAGGCTGGTCTCAAACCTGTGAGCTCAGGCAATGCACCCACCTTGGCCTCCCAAGTTCTGGGGTTACAGGCGTAAGACACTGCGGCCTGCCTTCTCTTAACTTTTTTGGATCAACATAATTTAAGTGTGTTACAGAAGTTTAATTATAGGTTCAAATGTGCTGTGAGATTAAAAAAGTTGACAAACACTGCCTTAAAGGATTTAAATGTAGCCCAGAATATCAATAGTGTCAGCAGAGGTTGAGAAGCTCAGCTTCTTCATTCTTTGGGGCTTCTACCTCGTAGACAAGAGAAATATATTCTTGTAGTTCCAGGCACTGGCAGATTCCAGGTGTGGTGAGGGCCCATTCCTCATCAGCAACCCCTTATATTGCCCTCACATGGTGGACGGGGCAAGGCAGCTCTCCGGGGCCTCTTTTATAAGGGCACAGATGGCATTCATGAGGGCGGATCATTCATGACCTAATCAACTCCCTAAAGTCCCACATTGCAATACCTTCTAATTAGGATACGACATGTAAATTGGGGGGGAACTTTCAGACCATCCAACTGCTCTACTTAATACCCTAAAATTGTCTTACGTCTCAGCTCTCGTACCGTGGTAATTCCTTGACTTTAAGGCAAGTCTTTATAGTATGCTATTTCTTATATAACTTATCACTGAAGCGACCAGTCCCTATTTATTTTAGTTCTGTAAATACTAAGAGGAAATGAAATTTACTTAGAAGATTGTACCTTTTTGTTAAAATTCCTACATGTGTCCACTAGGGGGAGCGCTTCACTGCTAAATAATAACCCTACCCACTTTGCAGTCGCCCCATAGCGTGGGTGGCACTGTAATTAGTGCAGGCGACTCACAGTTACTTTGTAACAGAGTGCTGTTATGTATGGTAATGCATTTTCAGATGCAGTTGGTTTTTCACAATTCTGGCATACATTTTTTAAAGTTAGCTCAATAAAGTAAGTTTTAAAGTATTTATTTTTGCATGGGTTGTTTTTGACCTCAGAAGTAGTATTTTTAAAAGTTGTTTTAAGGATTTCTGTATTGGATTTTTTTGCACATTCTTTTCCATCTAAACCCAGTCTTACTGTTTAGTCTACGGTGACCAGATTTTAACATTGGTAAAGCGGGACACCATTGACAGCGTGGGGGTGGGGGTTTCCTTAATTAAAAGGTCTATATGGAGCAACAAAAATTTTCATAGAATGCAAAAATAGTATTGTAATATATATTTTTTAATTTCAACATGAGTACAATTTACAAATATAATACATAAAAAATTATGTATAATATTTTATTCTTTGGCATATTTCTTATTTGGGTGAATTTTTTTTAGTAGATTGCTGTTGTTGTTTAAAAGGTCATGAAATTTTTCACAAGAATTTGTTAAATTATATTTCACACATAAAATGGCTATCAAAGTCTCAACACTTAATTGTGATTTTTCTGATGTCCACACTTTATTTACCGTAGAAAAAACACATTCAGTTGCAGCATTAGTTCCTGGTAAGGACAGCGTGTATCCCACAATTTTTAGTGCATTATTGTATGGAACATGGTTTGTTTCAAAATGATGAAATATTTCTAACCATTTGTTCTCTATTGTGATTTTTGCTGATACCCAAGATTTAACCTTTTCCTTATCAATATATTTTTTTAATAATGATACCTTGTAAGTCGTAAGTGTCACTTTCAAGGCTGGTGCTAGACTTTTTGCTGCCACTACAAAATATAAATAATACGAGTACTGTCTGCTAAATTCATGAAATAACATAAATAAATTACTTACCTAAATTATCCGAATAGCTGATTTGTTGACATCACTTGTTTAACTAGCACTAGCACGCAGTATGATGTGTATCGTCTAAGAGACAGTTACAAAATGTTTTCATCATTGTCAATGCCAAAAAATGCCATTGTTCATTAAATCTAAACAATGGTGGTTGAATTCTAATAACTGATCAACAATGCGAACTTTGATAAGCAGTTCTCGATAATCAGTTCTCAACAATTATTTGTTATTATTAAAGTTTAACATTATAAAATTAACAAAAATAATATAAAACTCATGTCCTGGTGAAATAGCCACATGACAGCTGAAAACCATATATTCCCTTCCCATTCTCCCACTGTTCCCTAGCTTGTCATGCATTCTTTCCAAAAATTGGGAGTTTTTTAAAACGCTGCAGGACGCAGGACAAATTGTTAAAAATTGGGACTGTCCCGCCCAAAGCGGGACATCTGGTCACCTTAGTTTAGTCCCTCCTTCACCTATCTGTGAGGTAGCTCCTGAACCCAGTACCCGCAGGTCAAACATAGTGGGTTCAGGGGTCAGCCGCCCTAACTCAGAAGCCTTCTATCTCCAACTAAGTCATTGCCTCTTGGAGAGACTTGACATGGACACTGCATTATTGAACTTTTCATTATCAGCACCTTCTCAAGCCCTTGAGCTGTATAATCCACAGCCAGTGTGATTGTGAAAGACAGCCTGAGGCTCACAGTCACTGCTGGGGAAATGGTGTGCTTTGAATCATGCTATTACATGTTTAAATGGTTCTTAAATGATCACTTACTGTAGATTCTCCTCATTTTTGTGTGCTTCGTGTGACGTGGATTTTTCTTTGAGAGGGTTATTAGACCTGTCGTTTTCATTATTAATGGGACGGTACCTGCTAAGACATTAGGAACTCCTGTGGGCTGGGCCATTCAGCTTCTGTTGTGAGTCTCTCTTTTTATATTCTTAATATCAATGTAACTAGAAAAATTGTGTAGTTGAGAAGATTCCTGACATGTTATGAGTGCAACTGAAAGTAATGGGGAGGGGGAGGTGGGGGACAGGTAGGAGGAGGTGCCCTGAGACATCGGAGAGCAGCCGAAAGGAGGGGAGGGCCCTGGGAAAACAGAGTTCAGGAGGAAATCCCAGACCGAAAGCCAGCGTACCCACTGCATCCAACACTTTCCACATTAAAATGACTTTTATACAAGTATGACTTCATCTGGGGTCACAGTGTGGCCATCTTTCAGCTGGGTGCATTTATAGTCAAACTAATAACTAGCAAATATACATAGATGTGTGTGACTATATGTATATATATAATCAAATCTATTATTACTGCTTTATGTCATTTCAATTGTCTTAAGTTCTTTTTGCAGTATATATTTAATCCCAACTGAAGGTTTAAACATGGCTGCAAGAATTCAGGTATGGTAGAACCTCCATAGTTGACCACCTCCCTGCATTGACCTCTTTTTAAGTTGGCCTGATTTTCCTAGACGGGACATGCACCACACATAAGTATCAGACCTAGTTCCTGTGTTGATCACCTCTGTATGGTGACCAGTCTGTGGCAGTCCCTCGGGTGTTCTACTATATTTATTTTAGATATCGTTTCCAAGTACCTCTCAAAAAGAATGAAAGCCATTTAATAGAATTTTCTTTACATTAACTTGTTCTTACCTTCAACAGAGCTCTGAGCAAATAGAAGCTGCAACGTGGGCTCCTGAGGTCATCAGCTGCCTGCTCCAGTGATTACCAAGATGAGCCCACAACTGCTGACCATCAGTGTCACTCAAGTGGCCTGTTTCTCAAACTATAAATATCTGCATAGCTGTATGGAGTAGAGGGCGAAAAGGGCATTTGACAGTATTTAGTTTTTCCTAAATACTGGGCTGGGTAAAGAAATCTGAGGATTTTATGTTTATAAATAATTTTTAAAACAAAGTGCATGTTTTTGTGTTCTTAAAATAGCTGGGATGTCAATCCACCCATCTCAAAGTACTAGAGTAAGAAAACTTCTGTGAGCATTTGAAAAGGTGTGCAAAGCAAACATTTGAATCAGAAATAGGACTGTGAATTCAGCATGTGTCTGCCAGTAGGTCATCACAGGATATGGGATTAGAAGCCGTGACTGAGACACCAGGAGACAGTAGTATTAGATACCCAAGTGAGACAGACCACACTTGGGGACTTTAAAAAAGGAGGTAACTCTTTGTTAACAATGGGGGTCTAAAAAGGTTGAGAGTGGTACCTACATGGAAGACTTATTTGGAGACAGCCAAGCTATAATCCCTTTCTTTCCACCCAAGAGTGTATTTGGGGTTTCCCCATAATAATTGGAGATCTTCTATGAATTTACTTGAGGTCGGTAAGTTCCCTGCCATGGTGGGAGACAACATGGACTGATGTCCCAAACTCCTGGAAAACCCAAAATCTGGTGGATACGGCCGGCTGGCTTCTCTGATGGCGCCAGTGAAGGAGATACCACTATATCAAGGTCAACTTCCACTCTCTCAATTGTGGGGTCGAGCGTGTGTGAGTGGGGTTTCCAGTTCTGGGGAACTGTGATGCAGCTAGCTCGGAGTTGTTCTACGTTTGCCCCAAGAGGATGGCTTTGGGCAGGTGGAGATGAGAAGTGAGGTGTTCCAGAAGAAAGTCTTTATTAGGTAGTCAAAAGAGAACCAGAGCCTTTAGGGGAGCAGTGAGCGGTGGGAAAGTGGTTAGTCCATGTTGAAGACGGTACAATAAACAGTTCCAGTGAGTTAGAGGGAGACCTCAGATGAACATGCAAGAGCATCAGCTCTGCCACAGCCACTCGTCCCGTCACAAGGGGAAGAATCAACTCTCAAGGATTTGCCAAATCCAGAGAGCGAAGCCATCTTCTCGTAACACCGTGATGGTGACAGCCTCACTTCTGTTACAGCTCTGGCCTCCCCTTGCTTTGCAGTTTTGGCCGGGGCCAGGCTTGAACCCACCACCCCCGTATATGGGGCCAGCGCCCTACTCCTTGAGCCACAGGCGCCACCCCCTCCGCTTGCTTTGATACCAGCTGAGCTAGACATACTGGCGAGCTGGAGGAAGAGGCCAAGTACAGTTGGGGAAGGAAAAGATCAGTCTCTGTCCTCACCACAGACAGCTGGTGTCTCGCCATCCTCAGCAAAGAGAAGACGACTGCTCAGCTAGAAAACTGTAAGTTGCAATTCATACACACGTGTGGTAGTGTCTTCATAGACTACTTCATAAACCACAATTAGCCCCTGAATTGTGGTCCCGTGTCTCCCTTTAACAGACTCAATGCAGAGGAAGTGATGCCGGGCCAGTACTAGGCCCAAGTCTGGGAAGGTCTGGTAGCTTCCAGTTTGTGGTCGTGGGAGACTGTCTTAGAAGAAGGCCAGGTATGGTGCTAAAAAGACCACAAAGAAGGATCACATCGAGAGGAAGGGTCTGAGACTCCATGGAGGCAGAGAGGACCAGCTGTCCTCTTCAAGCTCAAGGCCAATCTTATTTCTTTTGCACCCATAACCACATCCCCCAATTATCTTCAAACAAGTCCTAATCATCATATAATTTTATTCATAAATATTTTAGTGTCTGCCTCCAGACAAAAAGGATTCATTCTGAAGCTATAACTTAATTTCATTATTGCATTTAAAAGTTGTATTTTTAATATCAGCATGCAGATTCTTCTGAGATTATTTTTTACTTTGTTAAAATTAAGATCTATATAAGAGCTATATACTGTATTTATATATATGTCTTTTAAACTTCTTTCACTTCTAACTTCTTCTATTTCCCCTCCCACACGGCACACCCCAGGGATATGAATCTTAAAGCAGTAGATTCTGAAAAAAGCTCTCGGGACACCCATTCCTGAGAGCACTCCAGTAACCAAAACCCAAGCCCCAGTGAGCAACAAAGAACACGCACACATTTCCCGAGGCCTGGCTTTAGACAGAACAATATCAGCCAGAGCAAATAGTACCTACACAATTAACTAAAGATGCTGGTGGAGAGAAATGAGCATGTGAACCGGCAATAATAAGAAATAGTTGAAAAAATACAAGCATATGGGGGGAAAGAGAGTTTCTTGACCTAGAAGAGATAATTTCCCCACCAAATATTTCAGTAAAGAGTGAGGATAGTCATTGCTGAGATTGAATCAGCAGCCTGAAAAATAATACCAAGAGATATGACCCAAATGTAATGTAGACATGGCAAGAAAAGACTCTTTTTTGGTTTTTTTTGTTTTTGGAAGATCGATCCAGGAGTCCTGATTTGCAGAGTAATAACATTTTTTGAACGTGTTCTAGGAGAAATGTTAAAAACAAACAGAAGGAGTGGAGACATTAATTAGAGCAGAACATGACTCAGAGCTGATGAAAGAATTGTTTGCTTATTAAAAGGAATCAACATATTTCTAATAGGATTGATATTTTTAAAAAAGATATATTGTGGTAAAATTTCTGTATTCCAAGGCCGATAATAAAAGTCTTATAAGCTTCTGGACAGAAACAAATAGTTTTCCTGCAAAGGAAAAGGAGTCAGACTTCTCGTGTGTAACACCAGAGGAGACAGTGAATAATAACGTCCCATAAATTACTGGGAGAAGAGGACCTGCCATCTAAGAATCCTCCACCAGCCAAGCTTCATCCTCCTGTCAAAGTAAAAGAGCTGAAATTGTGACCTGGATATAATCAGAGCCCACGACACCCATGTGTCCATATGAGGCAAGTGTTCTAGAAAGAATGCCGGCAATAGAAATGGAAAAGAAACGTCCATCTGGAGAGGTCAGGAAGCTGGACAGTGGTGAGCAAGGAAGCAGGCTATATGTGTCTTACATTCAAACATGTCACGCTGGAGCTGTGTAAGATCATTGATCATAAATACAGACTCTCGGTAAACAGGGGACAGACCAAAGGTTTTGAACTATCTTGGCCAAATCCATGAGTTAGAAATGGGAAAGAGGACTGGATTCCATCTGCAGAGCTTTGTGGTGGGCGAGGGGGCAGCAGGGATAGTGCTCTGTTTGAAAGGGTTAGACTCACTGGCATAAGGAGAAATTAGAAAACCAGAACCCCTGGAGTGGGAAAAATAGATGCTATCATTTCTTCAAATACAATAGAAAAACATGAGTGTGATCCCAGGGGCAGGAAAGGGCAGGTAGCCATTCATGAAATGAAAAGGGGGTAGAGCTTTCAAAATGTCAGGGGAAAATCCAGACTGAAAGCAGCTTGATCAAACCAGTAAAAATAAGGAAAAGGAAACACCGTTAAAACAACTACAGGAAAAGCAAAGTGCAAGTAACGTGGGGTAGTGGAGAGAAAGGGAAGGTGAGACCAAGACAGGACTGTGCGAGAAGAGCCCAGCACAGGTGTGATCGCTCCACACACCTAAAAACTGAACAGCAAATTCTGAAACACTATCTCCAGAATGTTCATTGCAGCCCAACTCACAATCGCTAGGTCATGGAAGAAGCCCAAGTGCCCATCGACCCATGAATGGATCAATAAATTGTGGTATATGTACACCATGGAATACTACACAGCCACAAAGAAAGATGGAGACTTTGCCTCCTTCATGTTTACATGGACTGAGCTGGAACATATCCTACTTAGCAAAGTATCTCAAGAATGGAACAAAAAGTAT
>CAUYQV010046448.1:0-45233 GCA_963574575.1 Galagoides demidoff
GTTGAGCCTGGTATCAATGTGCACATCTGGAGTCCCCATCTCTCTTATGACAAATTTCAAGATCTCTTTGAATCCCTGAGGGGCATGCTTCTTAAAGCCCCCTCCATGGATGTGCTTGTGAATGTTGATGGTGTATTCTCAGTTACTACCTTGTTGATGGCTGAAGCCTTCCTTCTTCTCAGCACCCCTTTTTTCAAGAGCCATTCTGCTGGGCCCACGTTGGAAAAAGCACAAGGGACTGTGATGCCATATTTTTAAAACAATTCACAATCACTTCCTCCTTGACACTGTTCCGTGATCTAGGTTCCATTCACAAACCTGGGTGACGATGCATTTTTTTTTCTTTTGTGTGAAACAGAATCTCATGCTGATGCCAGGCTGGAGTGCTGTGGCATCAGCCTAGCTCATAGCAACCTCAAATTCCTGGGCTCAAGTGACTCTCTTGCCTCAGCTTCCCAAGTCACTGGGCCTACAGCCACCCGCCACCATGTCTGGCTAATTTTTCTATTTTTAGTAGAGGTGTGGGGCTCACTTTGCTAAGGCTGGTCTTGAACTTCTGAGCTTAAACGATCCTCCTGCCTTGGCCTCTCAGAGTACCATCACCACACCTGGCCAGTGGATGCTTTCTTGATTCTGCCTGTGGATGTTAAATTATTACCAGCTGACTGCATCCATGATATCCACTCTAAAGTCATTAGGACCTTGAAGGGCCTGTTTACTGACACATCAAGAGATTGCAGTCAGCTTGTTAGCCCCCCAGGTAACACAGCAAGTTGAGTTTCGAGTCTACAGTGATTGCTTTTGCATTTTGTGTAGCATGGGCTTTGAAGTGATCAAAAACAAGCAAGTGATCAAAAGCAAAGCCATTTTTTAAGTAACTCTCCAGGCTTTCATGACCAGATTTTTGTTAAACCAGATTTTCATGCCTTCTTTATTCATGCACATGGACAATAACTCCACTTGGAATCTTTACTTTTGGAAATGTATTTCTTTTAAAGATGATCATAGCTGGTAGCTGTGTCCCACCTGCACAACAGGCGAGAACAACAGTGAAATGTGTCGTCTCATGTCCACTATGTTTATCAGCCACAGTCTTTGCTCCTTTGACATCTACAGTTCTGTTGGATGGCACATCGAATGTGAGTGGGAACTCATCCATATTGGCTGTTTGGGACAGCTCAAGGTTGTAAAAGTCTTTCAAAGATTGATAGCATAAGAATGAAATTCCAAAACTTGATTCTCATAGGCTGCTGCAAGTCTGGGGATAAGTTGTGTTTATGTCCTCATGCTCAAACCTTCCCTCTTCGTAAAGTTAAAAGTGTCCCTGAGAAATCGCCAAGGTTTTTCTCTCATGCAATCCTTTTACCCTCTTCTTGTATCATCTCGGGTGAAACAGAGATCCCAGTTTGAAGCGGCTCCGGGGCCAGGTCTTCACCTCCTGCTCCTGCTTCACCTCTGGCCACTTTGGAGGTTTCCCTCGCATTGCCTTCTGTCTTGGCATCGGAAGAAGCTTTTCTTCCTGATGCCTCCACAACCTGATGACATGAGAGGGGGCCCACAGTGTCTGTCAGCAGCTCTGTTGTCTTTAGCATGTTTAATAACTGTTAGCTTAAAGCTTGCAGTATATGAAAACCATTTGACATTTTCCAAGGGATTGTCCAACAATTTTTGTAAAAATATCAGCTAGATTGCTAGATCCCACCTAAGTGTATGAAGAGAAATAGGTCAGTCTTTTTGTTGTTGTTGGCTATTTATTTATTTATTTGTTTGTTCATTTTTGAAACAGAGTCTCAAGCTTGTTTGAGAAAAACCTGGGTAGACTGCTGTGGCGTCATTGCTCACAGCAACCTCCAACTCTTGGGTGCAAGTGATCCTCTCACCTCAGTTTTTCTATTTGTAGTAGAGACAAGGTCTCGCTTTTTGCCCAGGCTGGTCTCAAACTCATGAGCTCAAGCAATCCACCTGCCTCAGCCTCCCAGAGTGCTAGGAGTATAGGCGTGAGCCATCTCGCCTGGCTGAAATAGGTTACTCTTCATTGGCCAAAACTGCATTCCTTGCAAGGTGGTGATAAGTTCAGCAAAACCAATTACCATATTCTAGGGTATTATTTTGCATATGGATATCAATATTGCTTTCTAGAGTTACACTTTTAATGCATAAGCATAAATAAAAGAATTATAAACTTTTATACAGATACAGAATCAGCACTACGCATGTATAATGCACATCCTTATTTGTCCCTCAAAAATTTGGACAAAAGGTGCGCATTATACATTGCAAAACACAGTATATTTAAAGGCCAATATATTAAAGGCTGTCGTGTTTAGAAGACTCATTATATGAGGCCCTTTAATAATGTCTCCCCTGTCTTTATGGACTTTTTATTCTTCCCCCATCTGATAAGGGCTAGAGTCCTGGCCAAAGTGCCATGGAGCTGATGGGGGCCCAGGACCTGACCAAAATCTGGGTCTTGACCAAGAAAGAAGCCAAGGTAGGCATGAATGTCTGCAAGGTCAGCCAAGGTGGCTGCCAGCTCACATCTGTCCTGGGACCCATTAACACAGATTATGTCATGGGCCAGACAGCTGGCCATTTGGAATGGGACTTATCTGAGCCTGGATTTCAAACCACACAGAAACTCATTCTCAATATTTGAATTATAAAGGATAAATAAGTCATCCAGACTCTCCCTCTGATGCCCTCTAGGGAATTAGAATTAGTTCCCCAGGGCCATTTCCATAGACAGGTAGACTAGAAACAGATGTTACAAACTCCCCTTAGTAAATAACATTCACATTCTGAGATAACACCATATCCCATAATGATGATACCAGACAACCCCTCCTTGGTCATATTGTATGCCAGACCCACAGAAACTGCACAATTAGTGATGACTACTGGTCTTGCTCCTAAGACCGGCAGCCTGGAGATACCTACCAGCTGTCTCTCCTGTGTCCTGTGACAAGCTGGACACAGGACATTTATTGCTGTTCTTCCTTTGTTATTAGGGATTCTGTTATGTTTCCTAAGCTTGATGCTTGCTTAGCCCATGACCTTGTCATATTCTGTGCTCTCTGCCGACATGCACCTTTTCTACACTCCTTGGGTGAAAGAGAAATCTTGTAGATTTTATCACTATCTATGAGTCTGCGACTGTGACCACCACCACAAGCCCCATTTTCCTCGTGACAAGGATCACTAGACCTCACAACCCATCAGGTGTTACTCTCCGACAACATCACCGCTAGACCTGCCACCTTGACCCAAGAAATATGCCCAGGCATTGTTGTCATAAAAACATAACTCATACTAGTAACACATTTTATATTTCTACCAAGATACTATTAGAGGCCACAAAAGTTTCAGATCTATTTTCTTAGCTAATCCCACATAAATGGGAAACTTGGTTACGGGCTAGCCCTTCAAGGACTGCTTATACTTCAACTTGCTTTCTTCCTCTTTAACTCTTATAATAAAATGTTTCTGATAAAACTTTTCTCCAAAAGTCTCCTCTACTATTCAGGTTACTCAATAATCAAACTCAAAACTGATATCAGGACATCCAGGGATTAATTGTAATAAAGGCTGGTTTGTTTTTTTTTTTGCTTTATTTTAACACTGTCGTGACCTAGTTTTGAGGCCCTGGATAGAGCTGTAAGTTTACCTTCTTCAGCAGTTAATGAAGTCCCTTCTGGGGCTCTCACACTCTGGACTACTATGCACCAGTCCTAATCACTCAGGGCCAGGTACCAGACAACTGGGGACAACCCTACGCCCCGGGCTTTACAGTGCAAAATTATTCAAGTTATCCAACCCACAGGGAGCCTGTGAAACCTCTGCTAAGTCTAGAACTTGGGGTAGAAAAGCTGCTGACAGCCCCAGTGTACATTGTCCCCAGGTGCAACTCCCAGTGTGACCCAGCCTGGCAGTCTGCTCCCTTTGGAACTATAAGTGACAAAGAGTTCTGCCTTTCATCTATATGAGTGTCTGTGTGTCCACCTTTAAATCTTATAAAAGAGCACTTTCTGACTTAGGCTGGGAAGCACGGGGCCTGGGAAGGAAGGTGCTATGGAGCTGATGGGGGCCCAGGACCTGACCAAAATCTGGGTCTTGACCAAGAAAGAAGGCAAGGTAGGCATGGATGTCTGCAAGGTCAGCCAACGTGGCTGCCATCTCATGTCTGTCCCCCGCATGTCCTGTGCCAGAACCACTGAATAGGCACCACAGCAGCCAGGAAAGATTGTGGTTCACTCACACCCTCCCTCCTTCACACACTCACCTTCACTCGCCCATTCACTCCTTCACTCATTCATTCACTGACTTGTTCACACATTCACTCACTCGTGCACTCACTATTTTCTCACTCATTTATTCATTCATTCACTTATTCCTTCACTCCCTCACTTTTTCACACAGTCATTCACTGACTTGTTCATGCATCCACTCACTTATGCACTTGCTCACTCATTCATTCCCTTACTCACACACTCGCTCATTCATTCATTCTTGAACTCTCTCACTCATTTGCTCACTTATTCTTTCACTCATTTACTCATTCATTCACTCCTTCCTGCACTCCCTCAGTCATTTACTCATCCACTTATTTATCAGACATCTATGCTCTAAACCTTAAGGATAAAAAGACCAAGATTATTCTTTCCTCAAAAATTTCCCAGGCTAGTTCTGTAAGAAAATATGAGAACAAGGCAATCAACAAAAAAGAGCAGTAAATCACTCTGAGGCTGAATTTATTAATATGAGTTTAGTAGCAGCTGAAAGCCATGAGGAAGTCACAGTGATACCACTTGTATGATTAGGGCCTTTCTCAAAGTTACAGAAATTGTAGCCATCTTCGTGCATGTGTGCAGGCCCAGCAGCTAAACAGTGCTTGTGACATTTCTCAGGGAAATACTGAATTCAGGCCTCAGAAAACTCTGGTACCAAATGTGTCTGGAGAAATCAGCTGTTTTTCTATCAGTTGTACCTAAGCCAATCTCCTCATTCACCGCGGAAGTATGCTTCTCGCCACTCCCTAACTCAGAAAAAACAGAGAGAACCCAGTCTCCAAATGAGTACAGAAGATCTAAATGCGTGGGTGGCATACCTGCCACCTCAGAGCCAGGTGGTTTCAGGTCATAAGTGTACTTGGCAGTGAATAGCACCAAATTGTGGTGAGAGAGCTGTTTCCTTTTTAATTTTTTAAACAAAGCATTATCTTTCTCTTATTAATTAGTTTAAAACTACAAAATCATAAATGGGTATATGAGGAAAAATTAATTTCTTTCCATCTTTGTCCTCTAACCACTCAGTTGCCCTCCCCAGAGGCAACTGGTATTGTCCAAAATATCTCAGGCTATTAGAAGCAGATGCCAGGACAGTAGCATCTGGAGTGGGGGGAGTTAGAGGAGTGGGGGGAGGGGAGAGACTGGGCAATTCAGTGACTGTTGCTAGGAAAATTGGCCAAGCATATAAAAAATAAGACTGGCTTGGCACCCGTAGCACAGTGGTTACAGTGCCAGCCACATACACCAAGGGTGGTGAGTTCAAACTTGGTCTGGACCTGCTAAAAACAACAATGACAACTACAACAACAAAAAATAGCCAGCATGTGGCAGGTGCCTGTAGTCCCAGCTACTTGGGAGGCTGAGACAAGAGAATCACTTAAGCCCAAGAGTTTGAGGTTGCTGTGAGCTATGATGCCACCGCACTCTACTGAGGGCAACATAGTAAGATTCTGTCTCAAAAATAAATAAATAAATAAGACTGGACCTCTACTACCTTCTCGACATACAAGCATCAATTCTAAGGTTAAGTTCTAAGTAAGAAAAGAAAGTACATGATCTTAGGATAAGGGTGAATTTCTTAAAACTTTTGTTTTTAACACACACTATAAGGAAGAAGCCTGATTAAATTCTACTATCGTCCCTCAGTATCCTGGGGATTGATTCCAGGATCTCCCAAGGATACCTAAATCCAAGGATGTTTGAGTCCCTCAGTTGGCCCCCATCCACAGACATGGAGGGCCAAGTGTACATTTAAAAAGGAAAGCAAACAAACTCTAAAACTTCTGTTCCTCCAATGATAAGTCACAAAGTGGGAAAAAAAAAATTGCAAAGGATAAAACCATTACAGGGCTAGTACATAAAAATATAAAGAACACCCATACATACCACTTTAGATCCCTCAGATTGGCAAAACATAAAGAGCTTGATGAGATCAGGCATTAGAGACATAGAGACAGCTCCTACCCACCCAGGGAGAGTCACTCCCACACCTCCTGGGACAGCCGACTGGACTGCAGCTGCCCCACCCTGAGGGCTACCGGCCTCATCCTCTTCCTGCTGCTCCTGGGCCATGTCTGGAATGTAACCCTACTGTTTGGTTTTCATGGTATCTATTTTCAGAGCTCTTTTCTGTATATGACAAATTATGCTGCTTTTCTGTTTAGAATGGTGACAATGTCTCCACTTAAAAAGGGCAGCTGCTACATAATCGAGTGAGATAACGTGTAAAACAGTGAGCATATGGAAACACTCAAACAAAAGGGAGCTGTGATTCAGGTAATTAGCAGCCAGCATTCCCACCCAAACTGGATCAGCAGAAGACAGATGGAAGGCCATTTTGTGCACTCCAAGAGATGGGCAGAGGGAAAGAGAGTTTGTGTTGGAGCTGGTCAGGGACTGACAGCAGAGGAGGCACATGGCAGTGAGGTGTGGGCAGGATTTGGGGAGCAAAGAGGTGAGGAGCAGTTTGCCACCCCACCTCCCAGGGCCAAGGCACAGGGGGCAAGAGCACACAGCTCCTCTGAGCTAGTGGTACCAGCACAGGAGCTGGAGATAACCACAGAGGCAAGACGGACCTTCCAGGCCTCTAGCCGCTGCTCAGGACGCCTGAGCCAGGCCTGACCTGAGGGGCTGCTGTGAGTGGTCAGCCCGCTCTGTCTGGTACTTCTGAGCTGGGTGGGCCCATCCACCCTCACAGGCCCAAGAGGCCACTTGGAGGGGAACCCCCAGAGAGCCAGCTCAGGGGGTGGGGGGAAATGAGGCCTGGTGAGGCAGGGAAGGATGCCTCTGGCTGCCACCCTGGGTGTGACCTGGTCTGTGCATGCCCTGACAAGGTGCCAGCAGCTGGTCAGTGGGAGCCACTGGGAGGAGGCACGGAGGCAGCACATCTACCAAGAGCTGGTTTCCTCAGGGCCTGATTCACTGGAGCATCTGTGACTTTTATGTGCTGATGAAAACTCCAGGATCCTTTTAATGTGTTTTCCTTCCCAGCACGGCAGGGCTATGACCCCTCATAGGAGTTCAAAGTTAGGCAACGGCAACACTCACAGCCTCGTCCTTTGGTTTCCCTGTAGGCTGGGCCTCGGCTGTGGGCTTGTTGGCTCATGTGGTCTTTACAAGAGTTTGAGGTGACCAGAACCAGAACTTCCAGTTGCTGGAAGGGGCATGTACAAAAATAGCCTCAGGCCTGGGAGGTACCACCTGGCAAGGAGGTGAGGATGCAAAGGGGCCTGTCGAGAACCAGAATGTTCTCTAAGAGAAACTGCATCCAAACAGGGAAGAAAACTTTCTTCTGAGAGTGAAGGCATAACAGGGCTACACGCATTGAAGTGAGACTGAACAGCCCTGGGGACTCTGTGAGCCTCTATCCCTCTGATACCAACTTCCGCATCTCGACGTTTACCTCATGTGGGCACTGCAAGGGCTGCTCAACACACACCATCTCCTTCCCTCCACAGATAGCTCTGTGTGAGAGAGAGACTACTACCCCCATGGCATAGACAAGGAAACCGAGCCACCAAGAGGTCTAGGTCAATTTTTTAAAGTTGAACAGTGCAGAAATAGCAGCGGGGAGATTTTTAATCCAGGCCCAAGCTCCCTCTGTAATCTGAGGGCTCATTGAATGAATAAACATCTGTCGTATATTCAACATGGGACCAGAAAGAGGGTGATGGTTGTGAGAAAACAGTGGTATAGCCTGGACCCCAGACTTGACTATTTTCAGAGAAGGTGATATGCAGAAGAGAAAGCCTGAGGTCAAAGTCAGAACTTCCAGGCACCTAAGTGGTCCGTTTCCTTCTTGTGGGAAGGAAAGCTAAGGCACAGGGTGGTAATAACTCCAAGGCCTGAGGCAGCCCGAGCGAGCAAAGAGTGTGGAGTGGTCACCAACCAGTGGCCTCCCAGGGAAAGTAGGCTGCCTCCTGGTCCCAGCCTCAGATGTGCAATTTTATCTCTATCCAGCCATCTCTATCCAGCCAAGCCTCTACCTTGCCTCTTAGAGGTTGGGGTCAGGTGAGGGTGGGGAAAAGACAAAGGATGTCCCCAGAAATGGGGAGCTCTGATGTCCAAGGTCTCCTGCCCCAGCTGCTATTTCTACAGCAAGCAGGACTTCGGGCTGGGCAGCGTGAAGGGACCGTGCAGGGCAACGTGAAGGGACCATGAAGGGCAGCGTGAAGGGACCATGCAGGGCAGAGTGAAGGGACTATGAGGGGCAGTGGCCGGAGCCCAGGCCTGCTCTCCTTCCCTCAGCCACCTTTTCCCCACCCCTAAATCCTACCCCCACAGTGAGCCACAGTGAAAAGTGTAGCTACTGTCCTTCCAGGGGCCTACTGATCTCTTATCCATGCACTCACAAGCATAGATTTTCTTATAAGACCAAACAGATATTATGCTTTATGTATGAGTCTGTGACCTCCTTTTTTCACCTCCAAAAGATACTCTCCTGGCTATCCAGGGTCAGCACACAGATGCCTACTGACTTGCTTCCATCTCTGGTGCGGTGTCATCCAGCCCTCCTGTGGTAAGTGGATTGGACACAAGGCCTTTGTGAGAGTGCCTGTCTTTTCCCACATAAGGAGCAACCAGTAGGGATGTGGCAGGCAGGAAGAGACTGTTGTATCTCAGAGGACCTGGTAGTGCCAGAAT
The DNA here is from genome assembly GCA_963574575.1 of Galagoides demidoff. Lineage (NCBI taxonomy): Eukaryota > Metazoa > Chordata > Mammalia > Primates > Galagidae > Galagoides > Galagoides demidoff. The sequence continues at coordinate 8,928 of CAUYQV010046448.1, forward strand.
TCAGGACTCTCTGATATATATTTTTTGGTTTTCAAGATAGGATCTTGCTCTGGCACCCAGGTTGGAGTACAGTGGTATCATCCTAACTCACTGCAGCCACAGATTCCTGGGCTCAAGTGATCCTCCTGCCTCAGCCTCCTGAGTAGCTGGGACTATGGGAGTGTGCCACCACACCTGGCTCATTTTTTTTTTTAATGGTAGAAATGGAGTCTTGCTATGTTGCCCAGGCTGGTCTCAATCTCCTGGCCTCGAGCAATCCCCTTTCCTTAGCCTCCCAAAGTGCTAAGATTACAAGCATGAGCTACCACACCTCATCTTTCTGATTTTTTAAGGGGTTTGGAGGAGGTAATGGATCTCAGAAGTGGATCTGGAAGATGGTGGGCCATGGAAGAGATGAGTCTAAGAGGTGATGCAGAGGTAACAGGTCTGAATCATCCCCACAATGCAATGGCCAACTCTGCACAGTTAGGACTGCTCCTCAAACAAGCCAGTCTGGTCAGATGAGGGCCAGCCCTCCTCTCCCCAGGCTGCGGCCAACACCTGCCCTCTTTGACTTCTCATTTCCTACACATCTCTGGGGTGCCCCTCCCTGGAAGCTCTTCCTCTGTCATTCAGGTGGGGCAGTGGTGAATCCCTTCCCTCCCTTTCGAGACTTGCCTGCTCTGAATCATAGACCAATACCTAGGGCAGCCAAGAGCTTTTCCTTCCTCTCCCTTTAGGCCCTACAGCTGGAAAAATGGGTCTGTTTGTCATGATAGGAACCAATTTACCCAAAGGATACACATTGTGCCACGGGTTGCTAGTTTAGGAAACCAGTCGAACATAGTCCTGTGAGGCCGGAGGGTTCCTCAGCTTTCTAGAAGGCTGTGTGTGTTTTTGTTTTGTCACTGTCTTTCTCCTTCCTTCTCTTTTTTCCACTCCCTCTCCCTGCCTTTCAATAAGAACTCAAGACCTCTCCCCTGGGCCAGTACTGGGCACTGAGAGGTGAATCAGCAAGTTTCTTCTATGTTCTGCATAAGAACATTCCATCCTTCTTTTTCAGCAAGGTTTTTTATTCTACTTGGTTGAAGTTTTATAGTTTTGCTGTAAATCTTATGCTGTTCCTGATCCCCAAGGTCCCCAGGCCAACTCAAAGACATCTGGGTTGGTCTTCCTTGCACCCCTGTTATTTTGGGCTCTATTCTAAGTGCCTGGTACTAGCCAGGCATTAAGGACCAAAGAAACATTGGCACTCACCGGACCCTCTTCCCTTCCCCTCAAAGAGAACTCATGCTGGCCTTGGCAATGACCTTAACAGCCCACGTTCTGGCATGACTGCAGGTGCGATGGTCTCATCTCTACCTCCCCGGCTCGTATGTGCACCTCCCTGTCCAGCCTGGTTACCTGTGCTCACACAGCTGTGGTATGGCATGGGGAGAGTGCCTTTGAGACTGGATGAATGGACAAGTCACTACATAGAAATAGCAGCTCAGAGAGGTAATGAGTTAGCCTTTCCATGAGTTCTCAAGGATAATACGCAGAGATGAAAGAATTGCCTTGATTTGGAAGAATCGGGGGGCAGTAATACAATGATCTTTTTCCATATTTTCTAAGGGTGGGTGTATTTTTTCCAACAGGAAATAGAAGTGCTAAGAAGAGTCTGTAACAGGAGAGTGCCTGCTGCCACGGTGGGGAGAGGGGTCACAGGTCTCCCTAACACTCTCCCTGACTCGAAGGCCAAGTGGCTTCTCTAGAAGGTGGGTACTTGGTCATTCTTGAGAGAGTCCACTGCCATGGGGAAGACTTTGGAGGAAACCCCAAATAGAATTGGAAGTTTGAGAGTCAAAGGCCTGGGGGCCAAGGTCATTCCGGGATGCATCTGCTAAATTTTGGTATTTACGCAACAACTGTTACAGGGCCTAAGAAGACCAGCAAAGTCCCTCCGAGGGGTGTTGTAAGCAAAACCTTGAAGAAAGGTGCTTGGCACTGGAGCAAGCTGGCCTGGCTTCAAACCTGCTAAGACCGCATTCCAGGGACCCACCGGCCCAACCCTGCTCTGTGTGTCTGATGTCTCAGGCAACTTGGGCTAAATTTCTGGTGCAACTTGCTGGGCATGTTGTGTGAAGGTACAGGGTCTGGTCCCCATCTAGGGTAGAGAAAATGGGCTCCAAGCAGGGAGCAGCAGGGACCACTGCTCTTGGGGATGAACAGCGGGCTTTGAATGGCTAAATACAATGTGGCTTTTATACCCTTTGGATTTTGCCTGTTTTTCCTGAACCCAGCCCACCTGTGGCCTTTCAGCTCTGCCCAGGAGCCACCCTAGCCCCCACACAGATGGAAAGTCTTCCTGCCCTCAGGCTCCATCTGCTCCATTCCCTTGGCCTGGCACCCTTCTTCCCTCTTTCCTGCACATCTGAGTTCCACTCAGCCCCACAGGACCTCCTCACACGCCCCTGCCAGCATCGGTCCCATCCTCCTCTACTTCCAGAACTTGCTGCCAGTGCCTGTTTCCTTCTGTCCTGGACTGCTATGGCTGTTTATATCCGGCTCCCCACCCCCCACTGCCTGCCCCTGCCTCTTACTGCTGATCTCTTCCTGTGTGCTCCAGGCCCTTCAGTGTATGGTATAGTGCCTGATCCTCCCCTGGGAGACAACGAGGGCCTGTGCTGCGCCTATGTCAGAGGGGTTCTCTCCCTTGTCTGGTAACCACCGCCCACCAACCCAAGGACACCCTGGGCTGGGCCAGGCATTGCTGGTGGCTGCTCTTGGGCTCCCTGCACATACCTTCCAGACCAAACATCATGGCACTATCATTATGCTGTGTCTAATTGAGAGCTCTCTCCTGTACCTCATGATAAACTTCAAAAAGGCAGGGATCACATCCCCCTACTCCAGGGTACCCACATTGCCCAGCACTTACTGAACTTGGGCTGATGGCTGGGGGCTCTATTCAGTTTACCGTTACATCTGCAGGGCAAGCACAGAGCTGCCACCCACAAGGTGTTCAGAAATGGGGCCTCACTATGCAGCCTACCCCCTCCAACCTTATAGAACAACTGGTCCATGTGCCACCTGCTATGGTCTGAATGTTTGTGCCACTCCAAATTCATATGCTGAAATCCTAACCCCCAAGGCAATGGTACCAGGAGGAGAGGTCTTCGGGAGGTAATCTGGTCATAAAGGTGGAGCTTCATGAATGGTATTAGCACCCTAGTAAAAACAGACCAGAAAAACTGCTCACTTCTGCCATGTGAGGACACATGGATAAGGTATCATATAGGGTCCATAAAGTGGATCCTCACCAGGTACCAAATCTTCATGCTCCTTGATCTTGGACTTCTCAGCCTCCAGAACTGTGAGAAATAAATTTCTGTTGTTTGTAAGTTACCCAGTCTATGGAAATTTGTTACAGCAACCACGCAGACTAAGACACCACTCCTCAGCATTTGGCCTGCAGTCTCAGAGAAAGCGCCCCATGCAGGCCCAGCCCAGAGAAGGCCCTGGCCAGATGGAACTCTCCTAGGAAGCAGGGACTCTACCTTCCTGACTCGCACACCTTCCACCCTCCATCCCTTCCCTGAAGGTTTGTGCTCAGATTCTCCGAGCTTGGTGATGCCTTTCTCAGATAGTGGCAGAATGCCCTATCTCTCTAGTTCTAGAGAAAAACATCCTAGAAGAGGCTGGGGAGGCAGGGGCCTTCCACTCACTGTCACTGGAGGCAGTGGGTACACAATGCCTCCAGGCCCATCAAAGTACCATGGTCCAGTGAGCAATCCCTACTCCTGGCTTTCAAGTTTGTGGGTTTTGTGCAGTATGTACAGAGGCAGTGGGAACAGAGTCTGTTTTCTGGAGTCAAGAGGCTTGGTGGCCCACCATGTGGCCCAGGCGCATTATCCCCCACTGTGAGCCTATAGGGTGGGTTACACCTATCAGAAAAACCCTGTGAGGTTAAATGAGGTCATATGAACAAAGTGCCTGTGGCAGTGCTGGGCACATAGTAGGCCCTCAGTGACATTGGCTTCCCTCTGTCCAGAAAACCAGGCAGCAGTGACTGCCTTTCCTCTATCCACCAGCAGGTGCCCTCACTGCTTTATGTCGCCTATGGACGCCACAGCTGTGGGTGGCTGGTGAACAAATAAAATCTCTAGGGGCAGGCGCAGGCCCAGGGTAGCCCTCTGACCCAAGTCTTCACCCAGCCTCCCTATCCAGAAATAGGGATGATAACCCCAACTTCCTTCTGATCCCAGTCATAGGAGAGACCCAGAGTCCTGTTCATCTGGCAGAGAAGCCCCAGGGGGCAAGTGCCCAGGGCCACACCTAAGATGACCACAAAGACTGGGAGGCTGCAGTGGTCTGCGTGGAGCATGGCATTTCCTGGCAACTGGCCATCTTGAATACAGTCTTCATCAAGTAATTGCAGCTTTGGAAGTGCAGCATCACTCAGGTTTAAGGTTAAGCTCTACTATTCAGCACTGTGTGGCCTTAGGTAGCTAATTAACCTCTCTGAGCTTCTGTTACCTCATCAGTAAAATGAGAGTCATCTTACCAACCAATAGTAGATGAAAAAACAAATTTCATCTACTATTATATGTAGGTGGCCACTGCCTCAAGAATCTTTCCCCAAACACATCCCTTTCCCTCATTTTCCTGCCTCCCTCATGAATACACACAAGCTGAAGGTCACCTCTTCCTCTCTTGGGCTGGCACAGCCACCAGGACTTTCTAATTTCTACTTTGTAAACACCCAAGATCATGTTATTAATTTGACAGAAGCCCCAGACTTATACTAGGACAATCCCCTCATTGACACCCACTACACTGCTGGGAAGACTAAGGACACCGCAATGAATTATTATTGGCTGAGTTATTTTTTCATATCCTACTGGAAACTAAAATATGGTCCTAGGCTTCTGATAACTATGAACCACCTAAACCATCAGCCAGTGTTGCAGAGTGCCTTGGGGGAAGCTCTACTGGAAAATGAAGACAGGTACATCTCTACTTACCAATGCTCTTGATGTTCAGTCATTCCACTTCCTCCTCAAGGGTCAGGCACAGACAAGGCTGTGGTGTTTACTGAGCACCCACGACAAACTGGTCTTCAGTCAGCTGCTGGAAGGTGAGTGTTGAGAGGATATGCTATGGTGGGGAAGGAGATGGGCAGGCGGGGGTGGGGGCAGGGGATGCCCTGCAGAGGATAGAATCTGGTCAGGGAGGTGAACATCAAGGAAAGGACCTCAAGTGAGATGAGGAGATCACAGAGATAGGGACAAACTCCTTTGGACTTGGCCAACTGCCTTCCTAATCCTCTGAAGCCTCTTTAGAGATTGTTTCCCCTTATACCTTACCATAGGAGAGCCAGAACTGTTGGGCTTCACTGAGGCACACCAGGGAAATGAGCTTTCCCCCCAAAGTCTCAGGCCAAATGCTTGAAGTAGGTAGCAAAACCCAAACCAAACCAAAACCGACAAAAAACCCTCAAGGCCAGACAATATATTATTAAGAATTGATAGTGGGAGACAGAGAAAGATGACAGAGCAGAAGGATCATTCAGCTGAGCTCTCTTGGAGAACCCAGTCATACCTGGTGCAGGGACCTTACCCAGAGTCATAGCTCAGGAAACACAGGGAGGAGGTGGTGAGCTGGACGCAGTGTATGATCCAGAGCATACACTGATGAATTAGGCAAGTGATTGCAACTAGCTGAGATTGGTCAGCCCCCTACAGAGGTCCCAGATGGGAGGAAGCCCTTCTGTAGTTTTCAGTAGTTGGGGGAAGGTGAGCATTAAGTGGAAAGCTTGGAAGAGTGGGTGGATTGGAACAGTATATAGCAACCAAATTTGAATGCCAGTTGGAGTGGATTTGTCATAGGTTTGGTGGCTGGCAAGGCAGCCATAATGAGAAGGTCTCAGAAGCCAGGGGCCTGCCATTATGAGAAGGTTGAGAGAAGGTCTTAGCAGGGGCCTAAAGCATAGCCATCTTATACCATTTGCTGGGATCAGAACTCCACTCCTGGGACAGGCTGAGGGACTCCTGTATCCCAAGGAGCTGGAGCCAGGGGATAATGTGAGACCTGCCTCTGAAGGAGTTTTGCGAGCCCAAGCCAGCAAGGTCTAAATGCTGAGGAAACAATCTGGCAATCACCAAAGACAACTATGTTTGGAATTAAGGACCATAGATGTTGCTAGCTGTGCTCTCTGTCTCCTAAAAAAACCACAGTGCTACCTGGTGTCATGGCAACACAGTGCAACAACTGTCATCAAGAGCAAGGACTTCTGTTTGAAGCAAAGGAGGCAGTGAGAAGGAAAAATAAGGACAAGGAGGTGAACAAGAAGAAGGAACACATGAGGAGGAACCAACAGAAAATTCAGGCAACATGAAAAACTAAAACAGAAGAACTCCCCTAAGGGACCATGAGATAGCTACTACAGAAGACTCCACCTATAAAGAATTAATGGACTTGTCAGAAATAGAATTAAGTTATGGATGATAAAGACAAGAAAAGGATTGGACAAGAAAATGGAAAGACAGAACCAAAAGTTGGACAACAGATATGTAGACTATAGAAAGGATATGACAGAGCTTAAGGAAATGAAGAAGACAATCAGGGAACGTAAAGATACAGGAGAAAGTATCAAAAATAGGTTAGACTATGGGGAAGAATGAACCTCAGAGTTAGATGATAAAGTTTTTGAGTTAACCCAGGTAGTTAAAGTGGCAGGAAAAAAAAGAGAGAGAGAGAGAAAGCAGAACAAGTACTTAAAAAACTACAAGACTCCATGAAGTGTTCAAACATATGAATAATAGATCCTTGAAGAGGAAGAAGATTGTTCCAAAGGAAAAAAAACTTATCATAAATGAAAACTTCCCAAGTTTTACTAAAGACCCCAGCACACTCCTTTCAGATGGATATTGAATGCTGGGTCATCTCAACTCAAACAGAGCCTCTCCAAGGCACATTGTAATGAACTTGTCCAAAGTCAAGATGAAAGAAAACATTCTGCAAGGAGCCAAGAGTAAGTGCCAACTGACGTACAGAGGCAGAGCTGTTAGTATGACAGCAGACTTTTCAACTGAAACCTTCCAAACCAGAAGAGTATGGTGATCTACCTTCAACATTCTTAAACAACACAATTTTCAACCTAGAATTCTGTATCCTGCTAAACTATGTTTCAAAATTGGTGAAGAAATCAAATCTCTTGCAATTATACAAGCACTGAGGAAATTTGCCACAAGAAGACCATCTCTACAGGAAATACTTAGACCTATTCTCAACAGTGACCACTACAATGGACCACCAGCAAAGTAAACACCCAGATGCTACAGGTCAAAACTTAGCTTCCACAATGGCAAAAAGGATAAACACAATAGATTTTCACAAAATAAGATGAATAGAACTCTACCATGCTTATGGATTTTCTCAATAAATGTCAATGGACTGAATTCATCACTGAAGAGGCACAGGGTGGCTGACTGGATAAAAAAGCACAAGCCATCTATATGCTATCTCCAGGTGAGACACCTAATCTTAAAGGACAAATCAAGACTCAGGTTTAAGGGATGGAAAACAGTCTTTCAAGCAAATGGAAATCAGAAGAAAGGAGTTGCAATCTTATTTTCAGATACTAACAGATTTAAAGCAACCAAAGTTAAGAAAGACAAAGATGGACATTTCATACTGGTCCACAGAACAATACAAGAAGACATTTCAATTTTAAATATTTATGCACCCAACTTAAAGGCTCCCATATTTATGAAATAGACCTTGATGGGTCTGAGCAATATGATATCCCATAACACCTTAATAGTTGGGGACTTTAACACTGCTCTGACAGAATTGGACAGATCCACTAAACAGAAACTAAACAAAGATGCAAAGAACTTAAATGTGACCCTAGAATGGGATTAATAGACATATACAGAACACACCATCCCAAAGCTAAGAAATATATACTTTTCTTGTCAGTCCATGGTACATACTCCAAAATCGACCACATCCTAGGAGACGAATCAAACCTGAGCAAAATTAAAAGAATAGAAATTATACCTGTATCTTCTCAGGCCACAAGGCAATAAAGGTGGAACTCAACTCAAACAAAAACGTTCATCTCCACACAAAGACTTGGAAATTAAACAACTTTATGCTGAATGATAGTTAAGTTCAAGAAGAGATAAAAGAGGAAATCATTAAATTCCTCAAACATAACAATAATGAAGACACAAGTTGCCAAAACATAACTTGCACAAGGCTTAAGAGGGAAATTTATCACATTAGATGTCTACATTGGAAAAATAGAAAGAGAGCATATCAACAAACTTATGAACTATCTTATGGAATTGGAAAAAGAAGAACAATTTAATCCCAAACCCAGCAGAAGAAAAGAAATAACTAAAATTAAATCAGAGATTAATGAAATTGAAAACAAAAGAATCATTCAGAAAATTAACTAAACAAAAAGTTAGTTTTTCAAATAAATAAATAAAATTGGTAAAACTTTGGCCAGATTAACTAGAAACAGAAAAGTAAAATCTCTAATAGCTTCAGTTAGAAATGATAAAGGGTAAATAACAACAGATGCCACAGAGATACAAGAGATCATCTTTGAGTTCTACAAGAAACTCTATGCCCAGAAATTTGACAATATGGAGGAAATGGTGCAATACCTGGAATCACACCCTCTCCCTAGATTTAATCAAGAAGAAATAGCTCTCTTAAACAGACCAATTTCAAGAACTGAGATCCAAGAAACAAACAAAAAAATTTCCCCCCAAAAGATTCCCTGGTCCAGATGGCATCACACCAGAGTTCTATCAAAACTTCAAAGAAGAGCCTATACCCATACTGCAAAAATTACTCCAAAAAATTGAGAAGGAAGGAATCTTCCCCAATACATTCTATGAAGCAAACATGGTCCTGATACCAAAACCAGGAAAAAACCAACTAAAAAGGAGAATTTTTCACTAATGAATATAGATGCAAAAATTCTCAACAAAATCTTAGCCAATAGATTACAGCTACAAATTTAAAAAAATCATTCATCATGATCAAGTAGGTTTCATTCCAGGGATGCAAGGCTGGTTTAACATACACAAGTCAATAAACATAATTCACCATATCAACAGAAGCAAAAACAAAGACCATATGATCTTCTCAATAGATGAAGAAAAAGCATTTGATAAAATTTAGCATCCTTTTCTAATTAGAACACTTAAGAATATAGGCATAGGTGGCACATTTCTGAATCTGATCTAAGCCATCTACAACAAACCCACAGCTAACAGTATACTGAATAGAGAAAAAACTGAAAGCTTTTCCCCTTAGAACTGGAACCAGACAAGGTTGCCCTCTATTGCCACTACTATTCAACATAGCACTGAAGTTTTAGCCAATACAGTCAAACAAGAGAGGGAAATAAAGGGCATCCAAATGGGGGCAGAGGAGGTCAAACTCTTGCTCTTTGCCAACAATATGATCTTATCCTTAGAAAACCCCAAACACTCAACCACAAGACTTCTGGAAGTGATCAAAAAATACAGCAATGTCTCAGGATATAAAATCAATGTCCACAAATCAGAAGTCTTTGTATATGCCAATAACAGCCAAGATGAGAAGCTAATCAAAGACACATTTCCTTTCACAGTAGCTTCAAAAAAAATGAAATACCTAGGAATGTACATAACAAAAGAAGTAAAGGACATCTACAAAGAAAATTATGAAACCCTAAGAAAAGAAATAGCAGAAGATATTAGCAAATGGAAGAACATACCATGCTCTCAGCTGGGAAGAATCAACATTGTGAAAATGTCTATGCTACCCAAACCAATCCTCAGATTCAATGCAATCCCCATTAAAATAAAATCATCATACTTTCAAGATTTGGAAAAAGATAAGTCTTCATTTTGTATGGAACCAGAAATAACCTCATATAGCCAAGGCAATTCTTAGTAATAGAAACAAAGCCAGAGGCATCACCCAACCTTTAGGTGATGATCAGTGATCAAAACAGCATGGTATTGGCACAAAAATAGAGATATAGACATTTGGAACTGAATAGAAAACCATGAGATGAAACTAACTTCTTCCAGCCACCTGATCTTTGATAAACCAAACAAGAACATACACTGGGGAAAAGAATCCCTGTTCAATAAATGGCGTTGGGAGAACCGGATCACCACATGTAAACAACTGAAACTGGATTCGTACCTCTCGCCACTTGCAAAAGTTGATTCAAGATCAACTTAATTCTAAGGCATGAAATAATAAAAATCCTTGAAGAAAGTAAAGTGTAGGGAAACCACTTCAAGATATCAGTGTGGAGAAAGATTTTATGAAGAAGACTTCTGTGGCAATTGCAACAACAACAAAAATAAACAAATGGGACTTAATTAAACTAAAAATCTTCTGTACAGCTAAGGAGATGACAACCAAAGCAAACAGACAACCTTCAGAATGGGAAAAGATATTTGCATACTATGAATCGGACAAAAGCTTGATAACTAGGATCTATAGAAAACTCAAATTAATCAACAAAAAACACCCAACAATCCCAAATATCACTGGGCAAGAGAGATGTATAGAACCTTCTCTAAAGAAGACAGACAAATGGCTAACAAACACATGAAAAAATGCTCATCATCCCTAATCATCAGAGAAATGCAAATCAAAACTACCCTGAGATATCATCTAACCCCAGAAAAAATGGCCCACATCACAAAGTCTCAAAGCTGCAGATGCTGGCATGGATGTGGAGAGAAAGGAACACTTTTATACTGCTGGTGGACTGCAAACTAATACAACCTTTTTGGAATAAAGTATAGAGAATCCTCAAAGAACTCAAATTAGACCTCCCATTTGATCCTACAATTCCATTTCTAGGCATTTACCCAGAAGAAAAAAATCCTTTTAATCATAGGACATTTGCACTAGACTGTTTATCGCAGTTCAATTTACAATTGTCAAAATGTGGAAACGGCCTAAATGCCCATCAACCCAGGAATATACCCAAGCTGTGGTATATGTATACCATGGAATACTACTCAGCCACTAAAAAAGATGGAGACTTTACATCTTTTATATTAACCTGGTTGGAGGTAGAACACATTCTTCTTAGTAAAGCATCACAAGAATGGAGAAGCAGGCTCGGCGCCTGTGGCTCAATCGGCTAAGGCGCCAGTCACGTACACCTAAGGTGGCGGGTTCGAATCCCCAGCCCGGGCCCGCCAAACAGCAATGATGGCTGCAACCAAAAAATGGCCGGGTGTTGTGGCGGGCGCCTGTGGTCCCAGCTATTTGGGAGGCGGAGGCAGGAGACTCGATTGAGCCCAGGAGTTGGAGGTTGCTATGAGCTGTGATGCCATGGCACTCTACCTAGGGGGATAGCTTGAGGCTCTGTCTCAAAAAAAAAAAGAATGGAGAAGCAAGAATCCAGTGTACTCTATTCTAACGTGAAGGCAGTAGATGAGCTAATACAAGAGAGGTGGGGGGGTAACAGGAATGAGCAAGTTGGGAGAGGGGAGGAGGAAGGTGTATGGGGGGGTCATGGTGTATGACACACCTCTTGGGGGCCAGACACAATTATAAGAGGGACATTCTCTAACAAATGCAATCAGTGTAACCTAATTCTTTGTACCCTCAATGAATCCCAAACAATTAAAAAAACATATTTAGGAAAATACAAAAAATATTTTTAAAATAAAATAAAATAAATTTGAAAAAAGAATTGATAGAAACGTCATGTTTTCTAACTAATATATACCACTAGAAAAATTGCCAAGTAGCTTTGGCTGGATTTGCTTAAGGTCACCTCAGCCTCTGTTAGCTGTGGCTTTCAGCACTGTTACTACCACAGTCTCCTCAGGAGGAAGAAGATGTCTTCTCAGTGGCTTCTGGGTCCAACTATAAGATGCTTAAGGTGGATGAGGATCTAGGGGAGGGCCCCTGACAACCCCACAGCCCCCTGTGTCCAGGAGGTCCTGCTCTGGGGGCCTGGGGGGTGCTTACACAGTGGTATTACAATGGCAGGCCACAAGGGCTGGCACTTCACCCAGGCCCAGTGAAATCTTCTCACTTGAAATGCCTGGTCCCTTCCCATAAGCAGTTAGAATGGGGAGCTCATAGACGTGGATTTTTCTTTTGAAAATTATGTCCGGGAACGTACTTTACTCCACATTGCCTGGGAAGGAAGAGTTGCTGTGCAGAGGGAAGGGGTGAGGGTGCCACAGGAGCGAGGGGAGCCCCTTGCCCTGCTAGCAGCATCTGGGGGTGAAACCAGAAAGGCCCTGGGGAGTCTGAACTGGAGGCCGAGGGGTCATTTTCTTTCTCGGCATGAGAGAATCTGAACTGGGGCAGATTTTAGGCTCTTGTAAACATAGGAGAAAACTTGGCAATAACACTATTAATACTAAACTAAAATAAACAAGCAACTACTGGAGTGTGACACTTATTTTAAGTCGAAGGAAACAGAATAAAGAAATAATGGTGCAGAAACAAACGAAAAAAACAGGCAATTAAAAGACATGGGGGAGAGGGGTCGTTCCGTACACGGAAGTGTCAGGATTCTCACTGGTCTGTACCAGTGAGAATAAATCTCTGGTAAAACCCCTTCCTTTCTCATGAACTCAATGCAGAACCGCCCTAGCATCGCCACCACACGAGGCTGTCATTGCTGCCCACTGTCAGGCACGCACGCACGCAGCACCTGCCCCTCCCCGACCAGCACCAAACAGCGCTCTCCCCTCCCACACCAGATGCGTGGTGCCCAGCTCATAGTTGGAGGAAGGTGGGGAGAAAAGTTTCGTGGCCAAGAGCCCGGCTCAGTTCAGCCTGTGGTGGCTGTCAGGACTAAAAGCCTAGGCGCAGAAGTCGGGCTCATTAACGCACCCAGCAGAAAATGAGGGAGACCCAACCTAAGAGTTAAAGCAATGGTGACCCGAGAGTGCCACAGTGGGAGGGCTAGGGCCAGCTACTGATGGTTATCTTTCTTAAGGGATGGCGATCACCCGCAAAGCGTGCAAAGCAGAAGAACCTCGCCCAAGTGGCTTTGCCGTGCTTCCCGCAGGACGTGGTACCCAGGGGTCAGACGCAGGGGTCGGACGCAGGAGTCGGCCCCTGTGGGCAGCTCTGCACCCCCTCAGTGCACCCTCTGTTTGGTTCAGGGTGGCGCCAGCGGCTCTCGGTCCGGTCCCCTGGGGCTGGGGGCGGGGCGGCCTGCGGCCGGGGCTCCTCCCTCTTCTGCCCTCAGCTCCCCTGCTCTTAACCCGCGCGCCCGGGCACCCAGGCCACTGGGCTCCGCGGAGCAATCCAGAGGTCAGCGCCCATTCCGAGCCGCGTGCGTCCCGTCCCCAGGCCGACGCCAGCACGCCGCCATGGCCCCGGCAGCGGCGTCGGGTGGCAGCTCCCTGCCCAGTGGCTTCTCGGTCTTCTCCACCTTCCCCGACTTGCTCTTCGTCTTTGAGTTTGTGAGTGGCTCGTGCGCCCCGCGCCCAGGCCCGGGGAGGGATGGGATGGGCCGAGCAGCGCGCGCTGTCACGGAGACTCCGCACGGCTGTCGCGGCTGGATGTGCAACCCGCGCAAGTCCTGGGAGGGTTGGGGTAGCGGGGACAGGGTGAGGGGGCTGCAACTACGAAGTCCCCTCCTACCTCCTGGACGGTTGTCCCCTTCTAGACCAACAAAATGGGGGGAACAGTCTCCAGGACTGCGATAGAAGACCAAATTCTCGACCTGGGTCGGATGATGGAAGTGGGCCAGGCAGGGTCCATTCTTTGGGCGCTGGTTCCGAAGCTGCATGCAGGACCCGCTTCGCGCCGGCGGGACAGGGGAAGCTAGTCGCTGTGCCCTCTGCACCTGTCAGACAGCAATGTCCTATAGAAGTGCCCCCGCTTTTCTGGGGAGAGAACTTCGTTTTAGAAAAAAGTACAAAAAATCAGCAAGAGAAGCCTTAGTTTTTGACAGCCGGGGTTTGGAAACGGACTGAACGGAAACCGGATTAGTCTCTTCTGGCCTTTTAATGTTTCTAAACAGTGAACCTATTTGTGACAAATTTGATCTGGAAATAAGGAAATAGAGGCCCTAATTTGCTCCACTGCAGTAATTCTGCCCTGTGTGGGGGGTGGGGAGGCACGCGCGAGAGCCGTGGGCGTCCCTTGGCTGACCTTGAGCCGTCCAGAGGCCTCTGCACCTGCAGTCGTGCCTTGAGCCCCTGCCTGTGGCTGTGGGAAAGCGCTACCTACTGTGGGTCTTTGATAAAGTGCTCACTGTGCCCCGGGGCTTCAGACCTTCCTCTGCCACAACTCCCCAGAGGCCTGGGAGGAGTGTGCTTTATTTACCCTGTGGGTGTGGTGCGTGCAGTCCCAGGAGTATCTTTTCCTGTGCTCCCACCGCAGAAGCATGGCGAGTTGGTTGAGAAAGAAAACGCTGGAATCTGAATGTTTAAAAACTAGACCCCAGGTTCCTATCACCTGATTGGAGGAGGGAGGGTGTGAACGCAAAAGGGAGCAGGCCCTACCATCCATGAAGGACTTGAGGGAAGGTGCAAAAAGAACCAAGTTTCCTGGTAGCAGGGGTGTCTGTCATTGAACTTGGGGTGAGAGTTGGGTTGAGCCCAATCCTGGGTATATCCAGTGACTTAATGATGGCCGCAGTCCAAGAAATGAGTTTTAGAAAAACCCCTATACACTGCTCAGCCCAGATCCACCTTTATAGATAGGGACCCAGGCCCAGAGTGGGGAGGGGCCTTTCCCAAGGGCAGCCTACTTTCCAGTCTCTCCAGGTTCCTTCCATGTTCCAGGTTACCAGCTGAGTGCATGTGACTCACGTACATGGCAGATGCAGGACCCCTCCCCGGGCTGGCTCATACCCTAGAGTACTCACTGGATTGTTCTTTCCACCAAAGTTTCATCATGATGATCCTCTTTATCATCTATTAGCCCATGTTTGCCCAAGGCTGCATTTCCAAAAATGATTATAGAGCGTCCACAACCTGGGAATGAGTAATGGGTGGTTCCTTCACAGCTTTACAAAGAGGTATTTCCAAAGGCAGTTTCGTGACCAAAGAGATGACGTCTTACAGAGAGATGTGATGGGGCAGAGTGGTTTTGAAGCAAAAAAAGTGCTTAGTGTCTCTTAAATTGTCCTGAGTGACTTACCCTGACTTTGTAGCTGATTGGGAAGCATTATAACAAGATCCAGGAGAGTGTGTTAGTTGGGCTTTGTGCTTCTGCAGAAGATTCTCATACACCTTCTTTTGCCCTCAAGAGAGCTGGGTTCAAGTGGTACAGGTGGGTGGTCCTGGCTTTACAGAAGGGACAGCCACCCAGACTCTTTCTGCCTCCTGTGAGTGGTTTAGGCTGGGGGGAGGAGTGCCCCAGAGGGTAGGAACAGCCCAACCAAGCAGGGTGATCTGACTTGCAGGGGAGAGGACAGGAAGCTCCCACTTAACCCACCAACCCCACAGAGAGAGGTGGGGTGTGGGAAACCTCTGAAACACCAATTAGTGAAAACTTACTCTTTCAGTGGGGTTTTGTGACCTTCGGTATTAGAGGCTTCCTGAAGAAATAATTCTCACTTGCACAGAACACTACCCTCTCAGCTGTCTTAGAAGTTGTTTCTCCTCCATCTCACCTCTGTTCCCCCATCCCCTCTCCCCACTCCCTGAGAGGCCCAAATGCAAACAGATTGTCTCCTCTGGATCTCTTCCTTGCCCCCCCAGATAGGTGTGGGCCTACAGGGTACCTGGGAGAGAAGAGGAGAAAGCTGACCCCAAGCCTTCAGGTTTTCCTCTGCATGGATTATAAATACAAAGCTGAGATTTGATATATGGAGGGAGTAGAGAATAAAAGGGCTGGAGGAGGCACTGGCCATCCTAGGACGGTTTTCTTTTTTCCTGAGAAATTGATAGGTACGTTATTTTATTTCATTTCATTTCATTTCAATTACAGATTAATATGAGGGTACCATTAATTAGGTTACATTGTTTGTGTTTGTTAGGTAAAGTCCAAGGTGTAGTGGAGTCCTTCACCCGGGAGGTGTGCCATACACCCCTTACACCGTGCTCCTTAGGTGAGAGCTTACCAATCCCCCTCCTGCATCCCCTGTCCTCCATGTCCCTCCCCCCCTTGAATTTAATTGTGTTTTTCCCTTGTGTGGGAGGGTAGTTGTTCATCTACTGGTTTCATATTAGTATTGAGTACATGGGATATTTGCTTTTTCTTGTGATACTAAGGAGAATGTTCTTCAGCTCCATTCAGGTTAATATAAAAGATGTAAAGTCTCTATCTTTTTTATGGCTGAATAGTATTCCACGGTATACATATATCACAGTTTATTAATCCATTCATGTGTTGATTACACATCTTGCCAATTGTGAATTGAGCTGCGATAAACATTCTAGTGAAAATGTCCTTGTGGTAAAATGATATTTTTTTTCCTTCTGAGTAGATACCTACTAATGGGATTTCAGGATCAAATGGAAGGTCTACTTACAGCTCTTTGAGGAGTCTCCCATGGGAGGGCTTTTTTTTTAATTAAGGAATATTAAAGCTCAGTAACAAAAAGACAACCCAATTAGAAAATGAACAAAGGACTTGAACAGACCTTTCTCCAGTGAAGATATACAAATGGGCAATAAGCACATGAAAAGATGCTCAACATCATTAGTCATTAGAAAAATGAAAATAAAACCAAAAAAGATACCACTTAACACCCATTAGGACCATTACCATTTTTTTAAAAAATAGAAAATAACACAAATATAATTAAAAAATGGAAATAAGTTTTGTCCAGAATATGGAGAAACTAGAACCCTTGTATGTTACTAGTGAAAATGTAATAGGTACTCAAAGGATTACCCTAGGACCCAGCAATTCCACTCCTAGGAATATAATCAAAGGATTTAAAGCAGGGACTCAAGTACATGAACATACATGTTCAGAGCAGCAATAAGCAACTGGTGGAAATCGCCCCAAAGTCCCTCAACAATGAACTAAACAATGAAGTACTGATGTATGACACAAGGTTGATAAACCTTGAAAACCCTAAGTTATGTGAAAGAAGCCAGGCACAAAATTTATTTACATAAAATATCCAGAATACATAAATCTGTAGAGACAGAACAGAAACTGGTGGCTTTCCAAGGTTTGGGGGTGTGGGGAAATGAAGAGTATTTGCTTCGCACAACACCATGAATGTACTAAATGCCACTGGTTTCGTTAATTTAAAAGTGGTTGGTTTGATAATTTGTAAATTTCACCTCCATTTTAAAAAACCTAAGACCTATTGCAATTACTTCAGAAGATCATATAATACTTTAATAGGCATCTACATAATTATTGCCCAACTTTGTCCAGTCTTAATATTTTACCTTATTTGCTTTTTAGTAGTAAGGAATTAGGCCTTGTCAGTTGGCAATTTAAGCCCCCTGGACATCATTCTGTTATTTTATTCTCCTTCCCATTCCATCCTTAGGCTGAGTGTTAGTGTCCATCACTCCCAAGCACAATTTAACTTTTCAGGCACACATCACTCTGAAATCCAAATGGCGTTATTTAACATGGTTTTGCACTTTCCGAAAACAGTGTCATTCTGGTCACATCCTTCTGCAACATGCTTTCCAGGCACCCCTATGTTTTGAGATTTGTGCATGCTGACATTGTTTATCCATTCTCTATTAATAGACGTTTTGGCTATTTCCAATTAGTTCCCTTTAGCTATTACGGATGGCATTTCCCAGGACATTCTCCTATTTGCCTCTGTAGTTAACATGTTGGAATTTTCTTCCAGAAATGCATAGATTTGACTTGATGGGTCATAGGGATATGTACTTCCATTTTCCCAGAAGTTACCACATTACTGTCCAATTTTCCCACCCCAGGAGTGGATTAACTGAGAAACTGAAGAAGTTTAATTAAATTCAAGACCTCTCTCTTAGATCCCATCCAAGACCCTGCCCAATTTGTATTCTTGTGTAAAGAAGGTCCCCAAATTGTATAAGCTTCAGGCTAACCCGGACCTTCCCTGGCTCCCACCAGCAGCTTATGAAAGTCCCCATTGTTCCTCTTCACTTGGTAGCGTCAGACTTTATAATTTTCTCCTAGTCCAGTGGGTGTGAAAAGCGTGATTATTTTTTAAATCAGTAGCCCAACAAACTGTTGATGACTCACAGGTTAGATTCTCATGCCTGACCTCCCAATAGCCTGGGGGGTACACATGTGCTAGGCTAACAGGGTGGAACCCCCCTGCACTTCTGCAGGAGGGGGACAGCTCACTGGAGCAGGTAAGGGTGGCAGCTCAGGGTGGGGCATGGTAACCTCACTTTGGGCCAGCACCCCTATCCCAGAGCTCCTGACCTCTGAAAGCAGCAGGGTCCTCACAGGAAGAGGAAGGCAGGCCCGGGTAGGCAGGCACCCCCACCTTTCTGTGAAGCTGTGCTGCCGTCACAAGTGGTGGTGTGTCACAGGTGTACCCCTATAGAAGCCTGGGCTGAAATGTCTAATATTAGCCATCCCTTCCCGCAATAACTCAACCCAGGGCTTTGCTTCTGGCCTGTTCCTCTGCAAAAAGTACCCACCCAGTGAGGGGTTTTCCTTTTGGATCCAGTCTCTGTCTCCTGCTCCTCCTCCTCTCTTCTAAGCCAGGGACTTCTTGACACTTGGCCACCATTCAAGGAACAGGAGGGTCACAGCAAATCTTTTCTGTCTCAACTGTGGCCATGGCCAGCAGGACTTTTCCCACCTTATCAGAACTTGTGAAGGAAGTGTCTGAAGACAAATGATGAGATTAAGGACCCCCTCCTCCCAGCCTGTAAAGGAGGTAGGGTTGGCACTTTGGAGACAGAGTCTACTGTGCTGCCCAGGCTAAAGTGCAATGGTATTAGCTTAACTCACAGCAACCTCAAATTCCTGGGTTCAAACAGTCTTCCTGTCTTAGTCACTACAGGTGGCTATCACAAAGCCTGACTAATTTTTTTCTGTTTTTAGTAGAGACAGGGTCTTATTCTTGCTCAGGCTGGTGAGCTCCTGAGCTCAAGGCACCTGCCCACCGCAGCCTCCCACAGTGCTAGGATTACAAGCATGAGACACCACACCCAGCCAAGAGATAATTTCTTGGGCAAGTGTGTGCTAGGAATGCCATCCACTCTCCAGGAGCAGACTTCTCCTCTGTGCCTCAGGAGCATGGGGGTGGGGGACAAAAAAGAGTAGTGTCATATTTGGGGGTGAAGTGGGGTGGGGGACCCACCTGAAATTGGTTTGCAGTTTTGACTCTTATAGTAAACTGGCATAGTAATTATTAAAAGGGCACCTCTTCTGTGACCCAAAGTGACTATACTTCTTATTATTTAAGAATAACCAGGCAAATTCTAGGACCAGCCCTAGGATTTTACCTGGCTGAGGAAGGGCTGGCCCC
This sequence comes from Galagoides demidoff, assembly GCA_963574575.1. Classification (NCBI taxonomy): domain Eukaryota; kingdom Metazoa; phylum Chordata; class Mammalia; order Primates; family Galagidae; genus Galagoides; species Galagoides demidoff. Next base: position 28,306 of record CAUYQV010046448.1, read on the forward strand.
ACAGAGCTAGGGTTGGGCTGAAGGATGATAAAGCAGTTTTGTGTTGAGTAGTCCACGTTCTGGCTACATTGAGAAGGGAGTGGGAGAACACCTAGGAGACAAGATGTGGAATCACAGAAACCTGATTTTCAGAGGTAGAAGGAAACTGAGGCTCAGAGAGCATGTGGCTTGCCTAGGATGCTGGGTCTCCAGGGCCCCAGGAGCACTTCTTGCGGTGATAGCAGGTGACATCTATGCTCTTGTATTCACCCAAACTTCTCATTGAACTTTTGCTTACAACAGAAGCCTGCCCACCTGACAGCCCTGGACAAGATGTGGGTCCCTCCTTTCCCCTCACAGAACCAAGGGGCCACTGGGGAGCTCCCTCTCCCTGGACCTTCTTGTCAAAAACACACCCTGCAGGTTCTGAGTCACTAGGGCCAGCGAGAGGCCAAGAATCTGCATTTGATAAGCACTGCACACCCTCCATTGATCAGTGAGAGCTGGAGTGGTCATCTGCAGGTCTGGCCATCCCCTTGACATTTTCATAGAAAAGTCAGAAGAGTGGGAATAGGTCTTAGTAAGAGGCCGGGACAAGGAGCCAGGTACCCTGAGATTCTCATGGGTTCAGGCCAGGAACCTCTGCTGTCCTTGGGAAAATTTCTCTGCTGCCCCTGCCAGGAGCCTCCCTAGCAGTCGCCAGAAAGTGGGGCTCCTTGGCCAGCACTGGACGGTGACTGCTATCTGCTCCTGGCCCTGTCCCCTCTCTGTAGCTATTTAGAGAGGAGTACTGCCTGATACTGCTGGGGTTTTCTCCTTTCCTCCTCTCCTAAGAGAAGAGAAGTGTTTCAGGTAGAGGTCTCTCAGGAGTTTGTTAAAGTTGAGAAGTGACTTTTCCAGTTTTTCAAGCACTAGAGGCTGCTTTGATCAAGAGGCAGTGACTTGGAGCTGTCTTTTGGAAGCTGCTAAGTGTGGTGATGGGGCTCAGCTCCACAGGGTCAAACATGTATCATTGCAGCTGAGCAGTACTTTAAAAAATTGCCTTTAAGCCCCTCCTAAGTCACTAACCCATCTACTTTATAGGAATGGGGGACTGCCCGCATCCTTTCAGGAGCGAGGAGGTAGACCGAAATGCTACTTACTGCTGGGGAGAACTCACGCTCAGGCTGCCAGGAACAGATGCTGACTCTTTGCACCTGCACAGGCCAGGCCAGCCAGCCAGTGAGAGAGCACGTTGTGCCACTGGCCCAGGCCAGTTCTGTGCACACTTATGAGTGGCTGCCTTTGCGCGGAGGCCAGGACATAGTCCTGAGAGAAAAGGCTGGAGGAGGGGAGGGGACTGGGCCATCTGGGGTCTGCCTTGTCCTGGGATGGAGCCAGTCAGTCTGGAACTAGATGGGGCAAGGGGCTGACTCCTCAGATTCAGCACTGAGTCCCCAGCTTTCTAGCACGGTTCCAGGGTGGTCCAGTCTCAGTCCCTGGACATGGTGGTTTGGACTAATAGTCACCAGGGGCAGGTACAGATAGGCTATCCCCATAAGTATTCCTTTCTGGTGCTGATGGATGTAAGGTCAGTGGATATCAACCCTCTTCATCCTTGAAGTGGGAACACCATGGGGCATGTGGCCAACTCCTTCTCACGGGGTTCAGATCACTCCCGGGAGCATGGAACATGGAGCGGGTCCCTGCTGGCCTCTAATCCAGGGGGCTCCAAATTGCCTTCTACACTCTGGTGGGAAGGTTTGGCTTCCATTTGGCTCCTGGCTGGGCACCAGCAGCCTATTTCCTAGGGTAATGAATGTACCCGCATTCTGCCGCTTCTCTGCCACACTTCACCCCGGGCTGTCTGCCACTCCGCCTCTTTCATAGCTAATGTTCTACCTGGCTGAGTTAAATAAAACAACCCCAGTATGGAATCATTTTAATGCCCCAAGGCCCTGGGGCCTGAGAAAAATATGTCAGAAATTTAAAGGAAAGCCTTGATACAGGATTTCCCCCCCTCCCATTCAAGCCTGGACAGGGCACCCCAGTTTTCCTAGGCTTGATCAAGTTCAAGGGAACACCCTGACCTTTTGCCCTGAGCTGGAGGGACTGTATCCTTTGTCAATAACACTCATTAACATTGAAAACATGCTTCCATTTGCCAAGTCCTGGCCAAATGTAATTCTCAAGACCTAATGCCCCTAGATAAAAGAGCCCACATAGAGACTCCCCAGTTAGTTTAGTTCTTTTCCCCTTCCAGAAGCTCTGGTGCTTTTTACTTCTTTCGTATTCCTTTCTAACTTCTAATAAAACTCCTATTTTACCACTGATCTGTGGTCCGTGGGTTCACTCTTTGAATCCCTGAGACCAAAGACCTATTGAAGAGCAAAATTCCTGTATCATTGTGAGCAGCCATAACACATCCATGTACATCAGTGGAAAGAGGAAGGTCCAGGGCTTCCCAGCCAGTCTCAGCTGCCTGAAGTTCCAGGCCAGAACCGCAGAGTCCTGTGAGAATGCAGGGAAGGGAAGGGGGCCTGGGAAGAGGAGTGAAGTCCTAGATCCAACTTCCAAAGGGGTGGGCACTCTAGGGGCAGGGCAAATGGGGAAGGACAGGAGATGTCATCCCCCAGCCTGCTAGTGAGAGGGCAGGGTCACAGTGGGGCAGAGGGGGCCAGGAACTGCAGGCCTGTGTACATGGAAGAGGGAGTGACATCCTTCCACGTCTGTTTGATCTTTGGCTTGTGTATGGGTCATGATCACAAACACTGCCATTCTTTTCCTCTGTAGGAACAGAGCCTATTCAGACTCTGGCCCTGTGGAGGCAGGGGAGGGAGAAGGCCCCTCCTAGTCACCTCCTTTGCAGCTGTCTTCTAGTCCAGAACCACAGGCTTCCATCTCAGCATGAAGACTAATGGGCCGTCCTCCCCTCTTCCCCATGTTAACATTCTCATGGCCGTTTCCAAAGCCCATGCTAGGCACGGGGGTGCAGGAGGTAATTCATGGTAAACTGTTGGTGGGACACCATGGGTAACTGCTACCCCATATAAACCCAGACCTGGGCTCTGGAGTCAAGCTGGCTTGTCAGAGCTGGCACCTAGCAGCTGAGGGAATGTGAACAGGCAATGGTGTCTCAGTGAAATGGGAATGTACCGACCTCAAGGATTGCTGTGAGGATTAATTAAGTGCAATATACAAAAAGTTCTTAAAACAACACTGTGCACGCAGGTACTACTCAATAGCTATTAAACACAGTTTTTATTAATTAACTGGTTCTGAGATCAACTGGTTTGTCTGTGCCAATGGAGGGCAAACATAGGAGGGGGTTCTAAGACCAATCCATCACCGCCTTCTCCTTAGGTGCCCTCTGTACCATCCTCAGGACACGGGATGCTACATAGTAAGTAAGATTGGGTGGGCTGTTGAGGGCACAGCTGGCTTGTCCCTGCCACCACTGAGTCCTGCATAAACACTACCATCCTGGGGCCTTCCCAGCAGCTCTTTTCTTCCTGTGGGGCAGAAGTCAGTGTGTCCTCTGCTAGGAGCTGCCCCTGGCCAGAGGGTGTGGTGGCAGCCCTGCCCTGCCTTCTACCCTGGGAGCAGGGTGGTTCTCACCCAGCCAGGCTAATGCCAGGACAGGTGGGGAAAGGTTTGGGATTCTTAATGTGACAGAAATTGTTGCATCTGCCTGCAGGCATAGACACCAATTACCATTGAGCCTGGATTTAACCTTTCAAAACTGATTTGTCATCTATGTCGGTATATCTACTGTCTGGAAGAGCATTTTTTCAGGGAGGGGGCAGCCTCTGGCACAAAAGTGTTCCCTCACCTTCCCCAGTCTCTATCCTGTCTGGCAGTTGTGTGGTGGGTTGGGCACAGCTGGATTTAAGGGGCCTGGTAGAGAGGGAACCATCCAGCTTATGGGTCTTAGGACTTTCTAAAACCAGCCACAGACCTTTTCCATTTCATTTGTAGTGAGGTGCATGGGAATGCTGCTTTCTTGGAGATGTCCCCCTGGGCTGGGGTTTACTCATCACCTCCACCTGGAAGGCCACCCTGATAGCACCCCTTCTGGCACTGAGCACACGTCTTGCAGACCCTTGCTTCTTGTTTGTCTCGTGCCTACAGCCCAAGTCTGCCCATGTCCCTGGCACAGACCCGGTACTCTGAAACATTTGTTCTCAGAAAGCATTGGTAGAAAAGGAGCTAGTGGCACCTCTCCCACCTGGGTGACATTTATGAACCACAAGATGAATCCTTGACCTCAATGACAGACAGAGGCTGAAACTGACAATGACCACTGAGTCCTGAGAGACCCTGGGGATTCCCTAAGAGATCCACTGGGCACTGGGTGGGTGGCTTCTCCCACCTTTTGCAGGCATACACCTGTTTTGTTTGTTCACTCACATTACTAACCCACTTGGTGACTCCCGTCAATACTTTTTGTCTTTCTTGCATTTAAGCCACTCCTGCCTGATCTAGCATTTCCACATATTATGTCTTTTACGGGTGGCTTACCTGGTATTTTTCTCGGAACCTCCTGGTTTCTGTTTATCTTGCTGAGTAAAGCCAGTGGGTACAGGTGTGGTCGGTGAAACTTTCCATTCAAATGAGGACATACCTGTCAGAAAGCCCCTAGATCTGTGGACCTGGGAGGTGCTTTTATTAATTTAGGAACTAGGGGCTGTCCTTTATCTAGTGAGGGGGTATATATTAAGTCAGCAGTCACATCATCATGCTGGGGGCAGGTGCGATGGGAGAGAGACCCCGAATGGGGGGCTCTTCCCACTACAGATCACCTTGTGACAATCATTAAGGTCCTGAACTCAGCTCTCATCTCTTTGAATCCCAAATCTTTATTCTCTCTTCACAGAGGATAAAGGCCCCAAGTCCTGGTTTTGCCTTCAGATTAGATCAAGGGACACTGTATAAGCCTACATGGGGAGGATTGATGGCCTGATAGGTCCACCTGGGAGTCAGAAGCCTGCTGAAGAAAGACTCAGGATGGGATCACAACTGACATGGGTAAACTGAGTCAGGTGCCAGGTCCCACACCACTCCTGTGATGTGCCCAGGGAGTAGCCCCAAAGTTCAGACTCCCAATAAGCTACCTTTTCAGCTGGCAGAGGGGGAGACTCTCCATACAGATACTTCTGACCCCTTGCCCTGACCTCTCTCCATGGGGTCAGATGGGGATCCCGTGCAAATTACTGCCCACTGTCCCTGTCCTGTGTGACATTTTTTTGCTGGTCACCCTTGCTTATACTATCTCCAGGGCCTGAATCTTCCCTTGGTGGACCCAGAACTGCTCCAGTGGGGTCTGGCAGTAGGGTGGCAGGAGGAAGGAGAGGCAGGGATGGCTCTGTGCATTGGGGTGTGTCTGAATAAGATCTGTCCAGCCCTGAGCGGGACATGAATGAATGAATGAATGAACCAGTGAACCAGTGAAGGAAGCCTACCCTCTGTCCTGCTGGGGCTGGGCTCCCAACTACAAGAACTGGAGAAACCCCATTATGTCTGTTTCCTCACTTCTCAGATCCATTCTTTGAAAGGAAGAGCCAGGGGACCTTGGGGAAGATTGTCGTATTTAGAGTCTTAGGTCTTCATCCTCCCCATTCCCTCTCTGTGCATATTCATTCTTCCAATACCTGGTGCTGGGCATCCTCTCGAATAGTGTCAAAGCCTGTTGTCCTACAGTGCTATTTCCCTTCCCTGCTGTAGCTCACCTTTAGCCCACACAGAGGCACACATATACACATCGGTGCATATATACACATGCATATAGACACATGCACACACAAATACACAATCGCACACAGGAAAATCCCTCCACCCTCTATCTTACTCAGGATGATTACTTTTTTAGTCATTCAGCCCTTTCCTGGGCAGTTATTACACTGGTCAGGTCACCTACGCAGAATGTCCTCCTGGCATGAAATAACCCTTGACTGTTATTGCTATATTGCCAGCAACACGAGGGAGTTGGTGTTCTTTATGGCCTTGAGAACACCAAAGGGCTTATAGCTCCCGGCACCCCTCCCAGCACATGCCCCTCATCTGGTGAGGACATCTTTTCTTTTCCTTCCTGGGGAGGTGATTTTTGCCTACATGGCAGGATGTCTCAGCATTTGGGGCACAGCCTATGTTCTGTGGCCAGTTTCCTTTACTTCTCAAGAATTTAAGGCATAAGCTCCTGGGCACATACACCTTCCAGGATACTGCAAGCACACGCTCAGAGCTCTTGGGAATTCTGACACTGGGCTCCAGAGGCCATGCCACCACATGTGTAGGTGGAAAAGTCCGGGGAGAAGATCTCTATGGTTCATGTCTTGGTGTGTTATTGGAAGAATTCCTGCTGGTGGGTACCCTCACCGAACAGAATGGAGCTCCAGGAAAACATCCAGAGGATTTGAGCAAGCTGTCTGCCTTGACCTTGGATGCCCAAGTCCTGGAGCAGAAACACTGGGGACTGTGGATGAAGAGTTGTTCTTTCAGCCACATGCAATGGAAACTCCAGATGAATCTCAAGAATGTGCCAGAGAATTCTTTCCCCCCCTTTTATGACCAAGGCTCATTGTTTGAAGGAAGGCTTTCTCAAATCTTTATTCTTTATGCACTTTGTGTTTCCTTCTGCAGAGGCAGACACATTTTTCTCAACTTTTGGTTTCCAGGAAACCAAGGTATTTCTCTTTTTGATGCTTTTGAGGTTATTTTTAAATTCTGCTTCTCAACAAGTTTTTGGCATGGATAATTGTGCATATTGACATGTAGGCCACTGGAATTTTCACATGATTACAGCTGAGACTTTGCTTCATCTTATGATGGTTGTGACAGAAGACACCCTCGAGTGGTGGCCATAGGACAGCACTCTGCAGATATAACTCATTTCATGATTTCTCTTACTGTTACCATTCAAGTGAAGGGATTGAGATGGTAAATCACTTGCCCAGGGATAGCAGGTCACCCAGCTAGTAAGTGACAGAGCGTCAAACTTGTTAACTCTGGCTTTATACCCTTCACCCACCTAGACTGTCTTCCATGGATTAATTCAGAAAGAAAAAATGAGAACCTTCTCTGTGCTCATGCAACAGCTCCTCAGGAAATTATCTCCTGTGGGATTTTTTTCTACAACAATCATTTGAATGGATGTGAGCACTTTGGAAACATTTTGTCCAGTTTTATACAGTATCCCTGGTTCTTATAGAACCTCTGTTCTGCTCAGCACCCAAACTGGACTGAGTGAAACAGGGTGGTCTCCAACCTGGAGCACCAGAGGGGCAGGGACCTCAGATTGCTCATTCACAAAACGAGGCTACATCTTGGCATTTAGAAGACACTCAAGGACCAGGTGAGCTTGGGGAGAGGCGAGGAAAGGAAAGGAAACTTTAGAGTGACGCTGCATACTGAGGCCAGGCAGGAGCGGAGTGCCCAGCTAGCATTGCAGAGAAGCCAGGCGTTGGAGACAGTAGCCATTTCCTTGTCTGTTTGACATGCATGCATTACCCAGAGATCATGTACAGTCTTATGTTATGAAAATACATTATAAGGCCTTTGGCAAAAAGCCTGGGATGTCTATTGCTTGTCCTGTAACTCTAGCTCTCCCCAGTTGAGTCAGACCCTGGAGTGAGTCTTGGGTACTGATGTTTTCTTTAAAAAGTGTCCCAGGTGACTTAACATACAGTCAGGGTTGAAGACAATAGTGTTGGCTTCAACACTATTGTCTTCAATTGGTTCCACTCCCATTTCCAACTTCAGACTCTGGGACTCAGAGAGTTTGGCCTATGTGGCTCTCAGGTCACCCAACCTAGAGACCTTTGTCAGACACCACCCTGCCAGGTGCACCATCTCTGTTGTGATGGACAGTGGCCAGGGTACAGGTGGGGATGGTGGGGAGCCTGGTCTGTTGCAGAGAGGCACAGACAAGAATAACGTTTTCAGAGTAATTGCCTCAGAGTATTTGCTGCCTAGAGGCTGGAAACCACCTTGAGTTTTCTTGATGAAGGGAAGGGCTTGAACCCTCACCTACCCCCTTGCTCTTGACAAATATTTGGCCAGTGGGGTGCTGAGGCCAGGCTGGAGTGATAGCTGGCTGCCCAGGAGTGCCTTATCTCACTGGGTGCCGGGTGCTGGGCTGCTCTCTGTTTGCTCTCTGTACGCTTAGTAGGTGGAGTGGGGTGGGAACTGGTTCTGGTGCCTGTGATTCACAATGAATCTCGGCTCTCCAGCTCTCCACAGGGCAGGGCATGGAGACTCACCCTCCCGCGAGTCCCATCTCCTGCCACTCCTTGCCCCTACCTCATGCCTAGTTCCTTGGCCTTCTGACGTCCTTATGGTTCCTTCAGCATCCTCTGGGCTTGGCATAGGCCCTTTCCTCCCCTTGGGGAGCCACTCCCCGACCCTTTGGCCTAGTTACCCACTAAGTCCATGGCTCCCTTTGAGACGTGACTGATGCCATGCAGGATCCGGGCTGCTTTGCCCCTGGGAGATGCTTGTCAGCCTGCAGTGGAGCAGACTACTTGTTCATCTGTTTCCACTGGGCTATTGGCCTCCTTCATGAGAAAGATCCTATCCCCATGTGTTAGGTAGTGCTGGGTGCAATGCCAGATGCTTCACACTCACATCCATAGTTTCAGAGAGTTCACACCTGCCCACAACCTGGGGAGACAGCTGCAAATTTACAGGTGGTGAACCAGGCCCCAGAGGCCGAGTCCCTTGCTGCAGCCAATTCAGTCCTCTGAGGACTCCCTACAGGAATCTACACATGCTGAGAGGAGGGAGCCTCCACCCATCACTGCTGTCACAGCCGCCACCGTGTCGTGTCCTGTGTTAGAGTTCTCACAGCAGCCCACAGGTCTTCTACAGAGAAGACTGGAGCAAAGGGGTGGGCTCAAAGGGACGTGCTTGACTCCGTGGCAAAGCCAGAACAGGAAGCTGTTTCTGCTTCACAGGCATCTGGCTGGGGATAAAATCACTTCTTGCTCAGACTTGCCTTTTTCTCCTACTCTTCCTGGTCCTCTCAGGGTGGCTCTGCACCTCCCCAGTGCCCTCCCCCCAGCCCTCCCACCCCCCATATCCCCCTCCTTCCTGCAGGAGCTGCCACCCCACATTCCTCCCTGGGCACCTCCTGGGCAGGGCTGTGAGGGGGAGGCCCACCGCCCCCTCCGAGGAGCAAACCCCCTGTGCTCACAGAATGTTACTCTCACGTGACTTGGAACCAAGAATATATTTCAGAGCTGGATGAGGACCAGTGGCCTCCTTCCTGTAAGAATGTCCCTGGATGCTGAGATTTCCTTAGCTCTTTCTGGGCTGGAGGCTCGAGAGAGAGAGGAGACATACTCTCCAGAGCCCCCAAATGGTGGGGGGCAGAGTGGGCCACTTTGAGGGCTGTGATAATAGAGATATTTTGTAAGAGTCCTTGAGAAAGAATTTCTCACCTTGAAGTTATGCTAAAGGAAAGAAGTTAATCACAAAGCCTGGACATTACATGGTCCCATTAGCCTGAAAGTTCAGAATAGGGAAATCTATAGACAGAAAGATTAGTGGCCTGGGGAGGGGCAGGGGAGCCATAGCTGATGGGACTTCCTTTCCAGGCGATGAAAATGTTCTAAAATTGACTATGGTGATGGTCCCACATATCTGTGACTATACTAAAAACTACTGAATTGTCACTTTCAACAAGTGAATTGTACAGTCAATGAATTAGCTCTCATTCAAGCTGTTTAAAAAAAGAAAAGGAGAGAATTCCTCCCTGCCATCTTACAGTGAAACCTACTGCTGTAGAGAAATCACGAAAGAAAAAAAGTCAGCCTGTTTTTTAAAGGACCCATTTGCCAGGTGATGCCCTCAGAGGCAGGGTGGGACACCTGCCACAGGAATCTGCATGAACGCATGTGTGTGAGAGGCAGAAGGAGAAAGAACACATTTTCCAGGGAGCTGGAACACAGGAAAGCACACACCCAAAATAGGTCAGAGTCTGGCTTAACCTGGAGGCCCTCTGCACGGCTGCCAGGAACTCAGAGCCCAGGCAGCTGCTGTGTCCAGCAGGTAACACACGAGACTCTATCGCAGGCCTCAGAACAACAGCTTTACCCTGACCATGTCCCATTTCAAGCCACAAGGGAAGAATGGAGCTGAAAAAGGCTCAGTGAGCTGACTCTGCAGACCAGCAACCAAGGGCCACGTTCTCAGATTTTGCCATTTCCAGGTGCCGTCTGTGAATTCGTTTACCTCCTAGGTATTTTACAGTTAATTTATTTCCTGAAATAATGACATCCCTACATAAACATAAACAACATCACTGTCCATCTTGCATCTGCCTGCCTGTGTTTTTTTTTTTTTTTTTTGAGACAGAGCCTCAAGCTGTCCCCTTGGGTAGAGTGCTGTGGCCTCACAGCTCAGAGCAACCTCCAACTCTTGGGCTCGAGCGAGTCTCCTGCCTCAGCCTCCCAAGTGGCTAGGACCACAGGTGCCGCCATAACACCTGGCTACTTTTTTTTTTTTGGTTGCAGCCATCATTGTTTTTTGGCGGGCCCAAGCTGGATTCGAACCTGCCACCTTAGGTGTACGTGGCTGGCGCCTTAGCCACTTGAGCCACAGGTGCCGAGCTGCCTGCCTGTGTTCTAATAGAACTACAGACACCTGGCTCCACCCTGAGTGCTTCTTGCTGTAGAACTAAAGAGAGTGAAGGAGGGAATCATTTCCTCTCTGTGGCATTCAGTGGTCCTCAATGTCATGTCTATTGGTCTCTTACAAACACCCTTGGCCCCCCAGGTCCCACTGGGATTCTATAACAGAGTTCTTTCCCCACGACGTACAGTCCAAAGTGTTCCTTTGGGGTTTAGCTCACTCAGCTACCAGGAGAGCGAGGCCAGTTAGCTAACTCAGGCACTGATGCATGTCTGGATAGGTTCTCCCTGTGTCCCACACAGGGAGGCAGCTGTGTGCAAGGCAGACCTCACTCCCACCACCATCTGCCCAGAGAAAGCAGCATTTTATCTCTAACCAAAGACACCTGTGTTGGTGCTGCATGCTATAGAGAAGCAGAGAACTCCCTGGGAGCAAATGAATGAGGGACCCTCTCATACTGGTCCTCCTCAGATGATCAGGAGGGGACAAGACAAAAGACGCTTAGGAGAAGAGTGTCCCTCCTTCCTCCTGCTGGACGGACATACCCAATCTATCCTTCTGTTTCTCCATGCCACACACCCAAGTCCTGCTTTGCCGTGGATGCGCTCATGTCACTTTCTAAGTGCCCATTATGGAAAAGGCCAAGCAATTTCTTTGATCTTAAATGCAACTGTGCATGAAATCTACACTCTTATTCTATGTTGTTCTAAGGATTTTTAGGTAATCAATTTTGCTCCAGTTCTGATAAGGTGTACAGTGTGTCCCATGGCTCTGTCACACGCCTCAGGCAACCTGGGATCCATTAATCAGCAGAAGAAGTGCTCTAGCCAGAGATGCCCATCTCCTGTTCACTTGCCATGACTTGGTTTCGATAAATCCAGGTTTCTTCGTGAACTGATTTTTCTACCCAAATGTGATTCCCTCCTGCTGCTCCTCAGTCAAGAGAACACCTGTGGGGACAGTGGTATTTTTTTACTTAGAAAGTGGGTGGCAGCGGGCCCAAGGAACTAGGGTCAAGTTGTCACGTGAGTTCATGCAAGGGCAGCCCTGTCCTCAGCCCCTGCTCAGAAGATGGTGCCAAGCTCTGTAGTACCTCAGAGGCCTTTGGCTGCTGCAAAGCCACCTCCACACGTGCCCAGCACACTCCAAGCCCAGCCTGCATCTGAATGGGAACAGGTGGAGGAGACTGAGCCGATTTCCCACTGGAGTGAAGAGGAGAGGGGAAGAGAAGTACAGAAAGTCTCAGCCAGGGGTTGTGTATGTGTGTCCACAGCGAGGAACATGACTGTGCCGCTGAGGGGTGTTTCTGGACCTGCATCTGTCCTTGTGCTTATCTTTGAAACACGGGGCTCACTGACTCTGGGACAGATGTCAACGGGATGTTTCCAGATATTGACAGGAGGAGTGAACTTCTCTCCCACCTGTCCATGGCTGCCTGAGGAGACAGGGCTGACCTGGGCTCTCTTTATACCCTCCCCAACTCTGATAGAGCACTTCCTGGTCTGAAGGATATAAGGACTCAAATCTCAATTTTTTTTTTTTTTTGCAGTTTTTGGCCAGGGCCAGGTTTGAACCCACCACTTCCAGTATATGGGGCTGGTGCCCTACTCCTTTGAGCCGCAGGCACTGCCCCCTCAATTTTTTTTTTTTTTTGAGACAGAGCCTCAAGCTGTCCCGCTGGGTAGAGTGCTGTGGCGTCATGGCTCACAGCAACCTCCAACTCCTGGGCTCAGCGAGTCTCCTACCTCAGCCTCCCAAGTAGCTGGGACCACAGGCACCTGCCACAACACCTGGCCATTTTTGGGTTGCAGCCATCATTGTTGTTTAGCAGGCCGGGCTGGATTCGAACCCGCCACCTTAGGTGTATGTGGCTGGCGCCTTAGCCACTTGAGCCACAGGCGCTGAGCCATCAATTTTTTACATATATATGTGTGTGTGTGTGTGTGTGTGTGTGTAGAGAGAGAGAGAGAGAAGAAAGAATGAAAGAAAAGAAAGAAAATATTAATGCAAATAACACAGTGTGAGTAATTTGTTCAGGCAAGTTAAGACCAAAAGAATCTGCTGTTTGCTGCCACTGCATAAAATAAATGATATTTCAATATCAAAGCAGGTAGGAAAGGTAGAATCTCAGAAGTCTCTCCAATACTGGGTGACATTAAATCCTTTCTGGAAATGAGCTAGTTAACTTCCATGTGCCACAGTTTCCTCAACTGTCAAATGGGCAGTAGTTTGTTTATAGGGTTGTTCTGAGAATTAACTGAGTTAATATTAGTAAAATGCTTAGGATAGTGCCTTGGCATATAAGTGTTTGTTAAATTAAAAAAATAAAACTATATTTAAAATACATATGACATCAAGGGGATCGGAGAGGATGAGATTGGAGATCCAGCCTAGGGCCTTGGTGGGGATAAAGAGTCATTTTTGATGGTGAAGATGCCTCTCTTCTGTACCTGACAGCCCAGTGTGGCCGCTGGGTCTGGGCCCTTCCAGGCTTGGGCTCTCCTCTGGCCCGACACTCACCTTTGTCTCCTCCCCTGCAGGTCTTCGGGGGCCTGGTGTGGATCCTGATCGCCTCCTCCCACGTGCCCATTCCCCTGATCCAGGGCTGGGTGATGTTCGTGTCTGTGTTCTGCTTTGTGGCCACCACCACCCTGCTCATCTTGTACATAATTGGCGCCCATGGTGGGGAGACTTCCTGGATCACCCTGGTGAGTGGGTGATACCCAGCCCAGGGTATCTGTGGAGGGTAGGCCAGGATGTCCCTTGCCCTGGGAGGCTGGGTGAAGCTGCCACGTTCCCAGGTAGAAGCTGGCCTGGAGAGGTAGAGGCAGAGGCTGAGACATCCACCGCAGGGTCTCACTGGGCCTGCTCTGCATGCTCCTGCCGAACTGTCTTTTCCAGGGATAATCAGCTGCCCACCCATCCCCGCACCACCTGTACCTGCTGGGTGCCTGTTGGCCCATTCCATTATCCAGGAGGCTATTTCAGCCCCGGGGCAGCAAGGTCCTGGCGGCTGACCAAGATTTCCACTCCCAGTGGTCAGACCACAATTACTACTAGGCTTCTCAGCCTCTGCTGTCTGTATAAATTCTGCAATGTGAAAAGGATAAAACATACATGTGGGACACCTGGCCACTGCCTCAGATAGAGAGCTGGGGGTCCTTTGGCTGGTCCTCTCACTCTCACAGGGCCTCCCGCTGAGACTTTTGAAGTCACTTCCAAATCTCAACTATACAAAACCCTGCTTTAGTACTTTTTTGCTTCTAAATATACCAGGAGCCTATAAAAACAAAAATCAACAAAACAAAACAAACAAGAGTGGAAATGGCCTGGGCCTCTCCCATCCAGCCCTAGTCAGTGAGGCCACATGTGACACTTCCCAGGGCCATAACCAGCTTCTGCCTGTAACATCTCTTGCTGCTGGGCTGTGCTGGGTAGGAAGATCTGTGAGGAGGGGAGGGGGAGGGGTAAGATTCCAAGGGAGTGGCAGGAGGCAAGGAAGGGGCAGCCATGCAGGGGTTGGTTGCTATGGCCTTTAGCTGCTCACATCCCCACATCTGGGCCGGGGCACCTCTCTCTCCCCACCTCACTGACACCCTGTGTGACCTGTAGGACACCACCTACCACTGCATCGCTGCCTTATTTTACCTCAGCGCCTCAGTCCTGGAAGCCCTGGCCACCATCTACATGCAAGATGGCTTCACCTACAAATACTACCATGAAAACATCTCTGCTGTGGTGAGTCCCACTTCCCGAGGCAGAGGCTCTGGGCATAAGGCTGCCCAAGCCCTCCTTCTTTCTTCTTCACACTAACTTTTGAATGAAGTCTAACCTTCCCTTCCTTTCTAAAGCAACAAAGACCCCCTGAGTCTGGGCAGGACTGTGACACCCAGGCCTAGTGCCTGAGCACTCTGTGAACAATCCTATCGAACTCTCACAACAACCCTGTCACATGGGATCATTAGACCCATTTCACAGATGGAGAAGCAGGGCACAGAGAATGTGTATAACTGGCCCACCATCCGTCACCACCAGTCATCAGATGTCAACACCAGAGGATGTGTCCCCCCCCATCCTAGCACCAATTTAGAGCCATGAGTCCGGCCTCTTGGACCACCGACTTCCCCTGAGTATACTTCCACTGAGGCATCCACACAGGGGCAGGTGCCCTGAGGCTGGGGGTAGATTTTCTTTTTAATGGAATGGATCAGAATGACAGGGAGTAAGAAGAGACTGTCTTATTTTATAAAACATTTTTTCAGAGTTGCATGTGTGGGCCCTTGCACCAGGATCCTAACTAACAATGTCAAGTGTGTTTCTAACCATGGATATTGTTTCAAAAATATGAAAAAATTTCAGTGGGCAGCGCCTGTGGCTCAAAGGATAGGGTGCCGGCCCCATATACCAGAGGTGGCAGGTTCAAACCTGGACCCCAGCAAAAAAAAAAAAAAGTTTCAGAAATTGCACCCCTCAGATTTCTAGGTGGTATATGGTGGTAGGTCCTCAAAGCCTTGTCTGCTGGTCCCTGTGTGCCCATCCCCTGCCCTGGGAAGCCATGCACTGCTGCCTACAACCACTTACCTAAACACAGCCCTTCAGGCTCTCTGGCACCCTCCTCAGGTGCCCCACAATGTGGGAACATCTTCCACAGGGCTGGTTTCTAAACAATAGCCTGGCATTGTAGAATCTTGGGCTCCTCCCTCCCTGGGATACTGGTAACCTACTTCTGTGAGCATCCTTCAGATGATTCTGTGTGAGCACCTCTCTCAAAAGTGCCTTCTACCTTCCCCACTCCAACCTGAAGCCTTCTCTCTTAAGAGAAGTCAGCAAAGCATTTGAAAACAATTTCCATAAAATCGCTGTGAAGGACGATAGTGAAATGTAGATGGGATGTGGTTAGTGGATCAGCTCTTGATAGAAAAACCCAGAGGGGTGAATTACTGCCCTTGTCCACTGGCAGATCTCTCGTTGAGAACCACCAGCCTCTAGATACTGCACTCAGATTTTAAATTTTTATGAAAATGCAGCATACAGCCGGAGACGTGTGCAGGTTATGGACAGCTTGCCGAATTTTCATAAAGTTAATACCACAGTGTAGCCAGCATCTGGTCTAAGAATCATGACAACAGCTCCCAGAAATCCCCTCTTGTCCTGTCCTGTCACAGTATACCCCCACCACCACCCAACTTGTGATTCTATCCCCCAGTTCAGTTTTTCTGCCTTTAAACTTCATGTGAAGGAATCATACAGTGAGTATTCTTTTACATCTGGCTTGTTTCTCTCAACCTTATGTTTGTGAGAGTCATCCGTGTGGCTGGGTGTACATACAGGTTTTTTATTCTCATTGCTGTAGAGTAATTCATTGTAGGCAAGAATATACCAACAGCTATTTATCTATCCTGTAATTGATTATGTTCCCACCTTTTTGTTAGTTGAGTTGGATAGACAGAAACATGCCCAGGGAAAGTCAGGAGTGCTAGAATTAAGAATCAGAGTGTTCTCACCAGGCAGATTCACCAGGCCAGAACTACCAGGATGAAATATGAACCAGGTTCAATGTAACATCTTGCCTTCCCATGGAAAATAGCAACTTTATCAGTATGTGGGGAAAAGGCATTGTCATTACTCAGGATTTAGCCCCTAGCCCTACCCAACCACAACATGCCTTTCAGATAGTTTGGAAGGTGGCCAGTCTGGGACGGGGGAGTACAGGAAGGCACCTAAAAAGCCCTCTCACACACCCTGGCCTTTGGAAGCAGCTGGCTTATCTTTGGCCTGTGGTTCCTAATCAGGACTGAGCTCAAAGGCTGAGCTTCTCCCCCCTCTCCTTTGCTGGGGGCAGAGCTACTTGTTGAAGGGATCCCTGGGATTGGCAGAAGTTGACTGCAGAGAGCTGGAGATTTCTGGAGAAATCTGGAAGTTTCTCCTTAGCTATGGTGGGCAATCATGGCAGCAGTTTGGGGAGTTTTCTGAGGGGCTAATATATATCCATTCAAGGTGAGGCACGGTGCTCACACATGTAATCTTACCTTTCTGGGAGGCTGAGACAGGTGGATCACCAGGAGCTGGAGACCAGCCTGAGCAAGAGCAAGGGCCGATTTCTACTAAAATACAAAAACTAGGCTCGGCGCCTGTGGCTCAATTGGCTAAGGCGCCAGCCACATACACCTAAGGTGGCGGGTTCGAATCCCCAGCCTGGACCCGCCAAACAACAATGATGGCTGCAACCAAAAAATGGCCAGGCGTTGTGGCGGGTGCCTGTAGTCCCAGCTACTTGGGAGGCTGAGGCAGGAGACTCGCTTGAGCCCAGGAGTTGGAGGTTTCTGTGAGCTGTGACGCCA
>CAUYQV010046450.1:0-20093 GCA_963574575.1 Galagoides demidoff
GAAGGCTTGTAGAGCTACAAATTTCCCTCTTAGGACTGCCTTTGTGGTATCCCAGAGGTTCTGATAACTCGTATCTTCATTATCATTATGTTCTAAAAATTTGGTAATTTCCTTCTTGATCTCATATTTGACCCATCTATCATTCAGCATAAGGTTATTTAGCTTCCATGTTTTTGTAGGAGACTGCAAATTTCTGTTGTTACTGAGTTCAACTTTTATTCCATGATGGTCTGAGAAGATGCATGGAATAATTTATATTCTTTTAAATTTACTTAGGTTGGATTTAAGGCCTAATATGTGATTAATTTTGTAGTATGTCCCATGCACTGAAGAGTAAAATGTGCATTCAGATTTGTTTGTATGAAATGTTCTGTAGATGTCAGTTAGTTCCAAAAGATGAATAGTTAAATTTAAATCTAAAATTGCCTTGCTAAGCTTCTTATTGGAGGATTGATCCAACACAGTCAAAGGAGGATTAAAATCTATGACTATGATAGAGTTAGGAGAGATCAAGTTGCTCATGCCTGTTAGAGTATCTCTTATAAATTGAGGTGCATTCTGGTTGGATGCATAGATATTGATAATTGAAATCTCATCATCTTGCCTATTACCCTTGACAAATATAAAATGGCCATCCTTATCTTTGCTTAATTTTCTTGGTTTAAACCCTAACCTATCTGCAAATATAATCGCAACACCTGCTTTTTTCTGGTTTCCATTTGCTTGGAATATAGAAGACCATCCCTTCACCCTCAGTCTGTATTTATCTTTTAGAGTAATATGTGTTTCTTGGACACAACAGATATCTGGTCTGAGTTTCTGTATCCAATCAGCCAATCTGTGCCTCTTTAAAGGGCAGTTTAGGCCATTCACGTTGATTGAAATTATTGAAAGACCTAGTGAGATATTGGTCCTCAAATTGCTCGAAAGTCCCGTAGACATTTTTAGTCCTTTCACCACTGTGGAGGTTGGAATTTGATCAAAAGTTTCTGGGTGAGTTTACTTTTGTAGTGGGGGATTGCAGGGGTCATTATGGAGGATAGGTTTGAGAATTTCCTGCAGAACTGGTTTAGTTATGGCAAATTTCCTCAACATGTGGATATCATTAAAGTATTTCATTTCTCCATCATAGATGGAACTCAGTTTAGCTGGATATAGGATCCTGGGTTGGAAGTTGTTTTGGTTTAGGAGATTAAGAGTTGCTGACCATCCTCTTCTGGCCTGAAAGATTTCAGCAGGAAGATCTGCAGTCATTCTAATACTCTTTCTTTTGTAGGTTATGGTTTTCTTACGTCTAACTGCTTTGAGAAATTTTTCTTTCATATTAAGTTTAGTGAATTTAATTATGATGTGCCTGGGGGATGTCTTGTTTGGGTTGAGTCATGCTGGAGTTCTGAAACTATCTGCTATCTGAATTTCAGACTCTTTTTTGATGTCTGGGAAATTCTCTTTCAAAATTTCATGAAGAAGAGTTTCTGTGTTTTGTGAGGCAGCTTCATCACTTTCCGGGATTTGTATAAGGTGAATATTAGTTTTCTTTGAATTATCCCAGAGCTCCCTAAGAGAAAGATCTGTTCTTGTTTTCCTTTTTTTTTCATCTTTGTGCTCTTGGGCTTGTTCAAAGGCTTTGTCTTCAATGTCAGAGATCCTTTCTTCAGTTTGTTTCACTCTTTATGAAGAGATTCCATTGTGTTTTTCAAATCTTTGAGGGCTGCAAACTCTTGTCTCAAAGTTTCAAAATCTTTGATCATTTTATCTTTGAAATCATTGAATTCTTGAGTCATCTTTTGAATAATTTCTTGGGACATATTTTGAATAATTTTTTGAGACATTTTTTGAATCATTTCTTGAAGTTCTAGCTCTTTCCTTTCTTCCATTTTATTAATCTTGTTTACTATCCACATTCTGAACTCAATTTCTGTCATCTCAGACATCTCTTTATGGGTTGGATCTTCAGGTACCTCTGCCATGTCCTTCCTTGTAGGGGGTTGCTCTACTCTGGTTATTCCTACTACCGGAGTTTTGCTGCTGACTCTGCCCCATGTTGGATTTACTCCATTTGGCTAAGTGAGCAGGTAGGAGGAAGTTGGGTTGGGGGCTCTGGGAGTAGTATTTTACTGGCCTTTTTGGGCAAAGGCTGGGACTGGTGTCTGTATCTTTTCCCCTAGAGCTTTGCCAAGGATGTGTATAATGCTACGGTCTGAGAGCCTGCAGGACTGCTTGTCTCTATCTTGTTTTCAGCTGGTATCTGTTCTATCAGCGTCGAAGTAAAGTCAATGAGTTCATCAGAGTTTTGTGCCTGACAGAGTCCTAGTAATGTCAATGCCTTCTCCTCTCGGTGACCACTCTTTGTGACCAGCTAGCAGAGATAGTTGTACCTTCAGGCACTCAATGGGAGCTGGAGAATATTCTGCTCTGGTTCAATCTAAGCCTGAAATTTGTTTTCTTGAAGTCGTGGCTTGCCTCAGTAGTGAGGATGTGTGTTTATCTATCTCTTCTCTCAGCTCAGCTCCCAACTTTCAGCTTCATTGCATTCTTCTGGTGGTTGTCTCTCTCCCTGAACTGAAGCTTATGTTGAAAGCTAGCTCCAGTCAGCTCTTATCGGTTATTCCTTCAAATTCTTATTCAATGTGAAAATTTTAGTTAGGGAATATAGCCAACCCGGGGATTTAGCAATGTACAAAATACATTGAAACCAGGCAGATAAAAAAACAGACTAAAATGTTACCAGACATACAAGCACACCAATGCTGAGACACTCAGCAACAAGTAAACAGACAAAAAAGTAAACAAAACAACAGACAAACCAGCCAACTAACAGATCAAAAAGAAAGAAGGAAGAAAAAAAAGTAATAATAAAAGATAACCACAGAAATTTGGGTCATAAAATGATAGAACAAAGAAATAGGAAAGCAAACAAACAAAGAAGAAAGAAAAAAAATATATATATACACACATACATATACATATACATATATATATATATATAATAAAAATTAAAAATTTAAAAAAAGGAAAAAGAGGGAACCACTAAGAAAATTACTTTTTTTTTTTTTGAGTATATACAAACAAGTCCCTTTTTCAATGCGGTGGGGTTCCGGTTTAAAAATATATATATATAATTATGCTGCAGTATACTTTCTAGACAACAGGTGGCGCTGTGAGTGGTCCCTGCACTAGTACCAAAAATAGAAATAAAGGAAAAAAAAAAAAAAAAGAGAGAAGAAAAAAAAAATATATATATATATAAAAGGAGACTCTTTGCTGGCAGGATGCCCAGATTCTCCCTACAACAGTTCCCGCAAAGTGTTGGGCGTCTTGGATTAACTTCAGATGCCGCATGGCTGGCAGCAGATCAGATTGAGTTCTCTGTGCTTCTGGGAGAGGTGTTATGGAGACGCAATTTTGGGGGTTTTACATTACATCTGGTTCCTGGCTGGCCGCCCACTCTTATCTGTCCTCGAAACTTGGGACACAAGTTCACACTTCGCCAGACTTTCACTCAACACCTATTTTCCCCTCGAACAGAAAACCATTGTGGTCTGAGGGAAAAGAGCTGGGTGCTCCTTGTGCATTCGCTTTCAGTTTATTTCCGATGGGGGATGAGCCATCGCCGCCACCGTGGCATGCTCAAAGGATTTTTCAGTGTTTGTAGGAAGGGAACCGATTCCCTGCACTCAAGTCCTAATTTCCTCTCAAACAGAGAACCGTTGTGGTTCGAGGGAAAAGAGCTGGGGTGACCCTTGCACATTCGCATTCAGTTTATTTCTAATGGGGGATGGGCTGCAGCTGCCACCACTGCAGCAGACCGTTCCAAAGCTTTTTCAGTGTTTGTAGGAGGAGAACCCATTCACCCTGTGGGTTGCCGCGTCAGTGCAGCTCCACACAGACTTCCAAAATTACAAGATGGATCGGTTCCTAAGCAGAGTCCCTTCCCCTCAAGTTTCTGTCCAAATGCCTGGATCCCTGACACCCCAAACCGGGTCCAAATGTCTCCTGTTTCTGGCTGCTAAATTCCGCTTGAGAATCCATGCCTCACCACACTCTCCGTGAGACACACAATCTCCCCATGAATTGTGCACAGGAGCCTTTCATGGGGGAGGGATTGGTTTCTGTCTCTCAGGATGCAAGCCGCGGACCTGGTGCCACAGGTCGCAGATGGTGCTGTTTCAGCTGCTGCCCTGAGTTTTCTCTGGCTGACACTGTAGTTCTGGGCTACACTTCCAATCCACCAATTCATCTCTTTCCTGCTCGCCCTGCACTGCTTATCTACGCAAGGACTCCACGCAGAAGAGATCCAGTAACCCCACTCTCACTTGAAACCACCAGGAGAGTTGACTCAGGGATGTGTCTCCTCCGCCATCTTGCTCCTTTTTCTTTAATTTTTAAAAATGTATCCTTTCATCTATACTAAAATTTCCCTGAAGTTAGGAATGTTAAGTGGTATTGTATTTTTAAGGCAATAATATAATGCAATATTGTGATACAACTCCAATAGATAGTCCTTAAAACCACTGATGGCATTCTAAGCATGATTCATAATTAGTAATTGTGTGAGCCAAGCAAAAACACATGCCTTAGAACTTACAACTAAGAAATATGGTTACATTAGCACCAGAAATTGATTTTTTTTTCCTCAACCTATTTGCCAATTTTGTATTGATTACTTGTTGTCCTTGAAAATCAAGATACTATTGATCTGCATCAAGTACTTTAAGAGTCCTCAAGAAATATTTGTGGATTTTGATAAATTGCAAAGTTAAATAAGACCATGTTAGACTAGCCTATCCAGTTTTTATTATTTACATTTTGTTTCCTTTTTAACTGAATCATCTAGATAATAAAACCTCTCTGATTTCCAAATTGCTTATAGGCTTTTTTGAAGTGGCTTTGGATAGTTTTATGATAAATAATCTTAGAAGATTCTTGACCTAACTTAAGGTTTTGAATGTCCTAGTTCTTTACTTAAATAGAAGGAATCCATTTTTCCTTTCTTCTGATACAAATAACAGGGAGGTTTTACTCTTTATTTTTTGCAATTAATGAGACTAAAGAGGCTCAGGTGGCCCTGAGAACCTTGGAACTGAGATTATTACATAGAGATGACAGATAGCAAAGTCTCAACCTGGGGTTCAACTTAATTGGTTTCTGTCTACAGGACCCCATATTATTTATCCCAATATGGTTCCAAAATTATCTGCTTCCCTGCAAAGTAGATATTCCCTAAGATTACCTCCTGCCTACCAGACTGAGTCTTTATTAGTTGAAATGTTTTGTAATAGTTAATGCTTCCGTTTTAGCTCAGCTGGATTCAGAAAGGAAAGGGGGCTGGATACCCAATGTGGATTTAGAAAATGTTGGACTATATGTGATTGACATGTGCTTTAGGAAATAGCTTTGTGTCGTTTCCACTTGCCCTGATTATAAATTTTTTTCACCCCATGGGGCACTAATAATCTGTTAAGAACCTGTCAAGAAGGACCTCTGACCTGGAACCCTCATTTTAAAGAGTTCCATTCTGGCCTTCTATAAATGTATCCTACTACACAAAATGGAGTCTATGAAATCAGGGGGTCTGAGAATTCTAATTTTAATGGAGATTTCCAGATTTTTATGAGGTATTTTTGTCAATTTAGGAGGATAAAATGCATTTTACTTAACAGTTGGCTAATGTAATTTATAAGATTTATATATTTAGGTAAATAGTACATGGGCATTCCTTGTACTGTTGACCTGGATCCTACAAATGTTAGGAATAAGCCTGCTTCTCACTAGTCCTTTGGAATCCTTCAACCAACCAATTCCTGGACCAGATCCAGTGCTACTTTTCTCCCATCACAAAAAAAGGCTTTCAATGAGTCCTGACTCTCCTACTAATTAATTATGGGATCATGGCATATCATTTCTTCTTAGTCTCAGTTTTTACATCTGTGAAACAAGGAGGTTGAACAAGTGAGCTAAAATTTCCTTTCAGTTATTCTAACAGGAAGAGTAGAGAAATATTTTTTGGCTCTTCAGAGCTTAGTGGAGCCTTTCAATCCTTTTAAACCAAGGCTTTTGTGGGTAAAGCAGAGTGCAGTATGTGTCATGCGAATGAAATGGAATTGCACTAAGTTCCCCAACTTGTGCATATGAAAATGAATTTGATAACATGTATAACACCAGTTTACCAAGTTTCTATTTATATGCTTAAGGCAAGAACCTCTACTCTCCTCAAAATTTCACTGAACTGTGGGAATCCCTGGGTTTGGTGCAGGTGAATTTCTTAAAAGTTCTTAGAATTTTTCACTCTAGATGCTGCTGGATTGTATCTTCCCCCTTAACATATCACATGTAGACATGTTTCTCTTTTCATAAATATTCATGACTCCTCCTATAGTTTGTTAAGTATCTAGATTTGACTACCCTGTTCAGCATAAATTCCTGGTTGTATTGTCCCTACCTCCTGAAGTACATGCTCTCAGCTTCTCCCTGAAGCTGTTTCCCAGCCTGTAGGCTACAACACTTTACAGACACAATGTATAATGGTACCAGTGCACCATCTCCTAATGCCTCCAAGGCTATAGTCCTCTAAAATGAAGTGTAACCATGGCATGCATCATGTTGACAAGAAGGAATGTTCCTCTTCCTTTCTTTTGATTTTCTTTTCTACTTTGCTCCTGGGATATCAAAGCAGAGGTGAGTATGCTCCCCCCTCTCTTACAGTCTCATGTGAAAGCAAGGATTCTCTCAATAGGACTTAGACACAGATTCAAGGATCACAGGATAGGCCCTGACACTAGCTTCAGCATCCCTATGTTTCCCCACAGGCTGAATATCTTCAGGTCCTCAGGTCCTTTCTCCACATGAATAACAATCAGGCAGGTGCCCATGGATTACTGGCCCACTAACCTATCAGATATACTAGATGTGAGAACTGGTACATATCAAGTCAGTGAATAAATAATGACTAAAATACACAAATACCAGGAACATTATGGAGTGCAGTGATATTAGAGATCAGACATCATTTCTAATATTAGGATACTAGAAATACATTTAGATGCACATTGCTTATGGATATGAGCTGTTTGTTTTAGGGCATAGTGAATGGATCTTGTATTTTGGCAGTCAAGAAAGCTAAACATTAATATTCACTGAGTACTTGTGATGTGCCAGGAACTGGGCTACACATTTATATGCATTATCTTAATCCTTTAGGTTGGAGTTTGTCTGCAAAGGGCCAGATAGTTAAATTATGTTTAGCTTTGTGAGTCATAACACATCTATCACTTTATTCCATTCTGAAAGCCAAAGTATAAACAAATGAGTATGCCTGTGTTCCAATAAAACTTTATTTACAGGGTGGCCCCTGTGGCTCAAAGGAGTAGGGTGTCAGCCCCATATACTGGAGGTGGAGGGTTCAAACCTAGCCCTGGCCAAAAAACAAACAAACAAACAAAAAAAACTATTTACAAAAATAGGTTGCAGGCTGAATTTGGCCCTTATGCCATAATTTTCCTGACCTCCACTTTACAGAATTCATGAGGTTGTGAGAAGTGAAAATAAAATCCTAAGCCTCTCAACCAACTGAATGTACCCTCCTCTTGGCCAAGGGGACCACAGAGAAATTTTACAACTGAGTTTCTGGCCATGATGAAAGAGGAGGTCAGATATGCCTCATTATAACCCCCGCCTTCTTTAACTGCCATCAGACTTTCTTTTCTAAGAGTTAAACAGAACCATATTTTTGAACAGACTTGCTCCACCCCTGATTTCAATCAACTGCCTAATGGTGCTCCTCTTTTTTTGCAGTTCAGGTATGACTGACCAGCATTCCATCCTGGTAAGAGACCACTCACTGACCACAGGGAGGTTTTGACCAGTCTGTGGAAGCTGCACAATAAGGGTTTTCATGTCCTCTGCTTCACCTTTTGACATCAGAGGGCTGAAAACTCCACCCACAGATCATGCTTAATGCCACCATTTTTTGAACATGCAACCTCTGAGGAAGCATGAAGCTCAATAGTGCATGCACATGTTTCTCTTTTCATAAATATTGATGAATCCTTCTATAGTTTGTTAAGTACGTATATTTGGCAACCCTGCTCAGCATAAATCCCTGTTCCCATTATCCCTCTCTCTTGAAGTACAGGATCTTAGCTTCTCCCTGAGTCTATACTTCCTAGCCTGCAAGATGGCCAGCCTTCAGGCTGCAATGCGTTGTGAGAAATAAAACTCTCCTTTCCAAATTTATGAACTGTGTCATTTCCTCATTTGACAGTAGGTATTATTTGCATCTTCATTTAACAGATGAGGAAATTGAAGCATATGAAGAGAGGCTAAGCAATTTGCCCAAGGCCTCAGATACTAAGAAGAATAACTGGGATTTGAATCTAAGCAGTCTCATTTCAGAATTCATATTCTTTAGTATTGAGTCATTTCTGGCACTTGGTAGTAAATTACAGATGACTCTTAGGTGGTAAATGTAAGAGCTGGGTCCTTACTGTGAACCTGCTTTGTGTGTGGGCTTAATGTTTACTTCCTTAGTCATCCTCATCGCCAACACAGAGCTTGATACATGCTGATTATCTGTTAAAGGGAAAAAAGCCAGTAATAAATGAAAGATCATTTTCTCGATTTTTAACCATCAACTCATGCTTTGAAATATCAAGAGAGGGTAGTGTATGCTCTGTGCTAACAACTTTTAATTAGAGAGATGCAGTATTCATGACTTTTTAATTGCTCTTATTACTCATTAATTTCATTTTCAACATGATCCCTCAAGCCAGTTCCAATTTTTATCAGGAGGCCACGAGTCAGTCAGTAATAATAATGATTATTATAATAATTCCATTAATAGCACATTCATATAATATGTTCTAAGCCACTCACTCTTCCAAACTTGAGTATATTAATTCATTTAATCTTCACATCAACCATTTTACAGATAGAGAAACTGAGGCCAAGAGTGTTTAAGCAGCTTGGCTAAGCACAAAATCCCGGTAAGCAATTCAGCTGGAATTTGAAGACAGGCAGTCTGGATCTAGATTCCAAGCCCTTAATTACTACTCTTGATAGCCTTGTAGAAAGTACTTTAAAATACAGTAAAAAACAAAATTTGTCATTTTGGTTGGTCAGCTGCATAGATAGAATGTAAGTTGTATTTGGTAATTAATTATGGGATAGTCTTCTAGAGTCTTCCTTTTTATCAGGACTAAAGATTCCTTGAGTGTGAAGGAACAGAAAGTCCCCACCACCAGTTTCTCTTGTTCACATTTGACACTGGTCATCTGTGAAGGTGCTAGTGCCCATCCCCTGAAATAATTTAGAGAAGTGATCATTTCAGAGTGTGTGGTGTCAGGAGAAGGGGAGGACCACGGGGCACCTAGGGAATGACCAGTGATATAGAAGATAACATACCACATATTAACATTTTGAGATGGAATTGTAATTAATTAATTAATTAATTCTAAATTGATTTTTAACTTGAATTTTCTCACCTGAAATTTTAGATATGGCAGATATAGCATCTGTGTGACTGAGCCTCCTTTATCTCCTTGGAATTTCCCATTTCCCTATATGGTGTCCAGCTTCTTATTGTCAACTCCTGTGACTCTTTGCCTAAGAGATCCCTCCGACCTCCAGATTCCTCTGTCTACACACCTGGCAAGGTAGAATTTCTAGGAAACTAAGATTCCCTGAAATTATCTCTAACCACTGATTGATGAGAATTGGCATACAAATATCCCAGCATCATCACTTCTAGTGCATAATAATTCGAAAGCATGTGCACTACATTGTCTCTCAGAACACTTCAGATGATGAAGTTCCAGTTGTCCACAGTGGAAATTGGCTTGCTAATTCTATCAGTCAGGATTCCACCAGAGAAACAAAACCAGATATATAAATGGATAGATAGATAGATAGATAATAAATAGGTAAATGATAAGATTACAAAGAACTGGTTTACCCGATTGTAGGGCCTAGTAAGTCTGAAATCCATATGGCAAGTTATCAGGAGGGCCAAGCTGGAGCTCTCCGGTAAGAGCTGATGCTGCTTCCACAGGTAGAATTTCTACTTTTTCAGGGAAACATCTCTTTAGTTCTTAAGGCCTTCAACTGACTAGGTCAGGCCCACCCAGATTACTTACCTAGGACAATCTCCTTCACTTAAAAGTATCTCATTATACATTAATTACTTCTACAAAATACCTTCATAAAACACCTAAGTTAATGTTTGATTGAATATTTGTGGGCTATTCTCCCTAAGTGTTAGATTTTCCCTTCAAATAAGCTACTTGTACTTAAATTCTTGTCTCAGAATCTTTCTCTAACAGGACCAGACTCATATAAGAGAACTAGTGTTCTCATGGCTTCTTTCTCTTTCTTGTAAAAATTGCTTTAAAAAGTAAAAGTCTGAATTCATAATTGACTTAAATTCTAATTAACTATGATCTTCGTCAGAGATAAATACAATTAGAATATTCTCTATCGTTGCAAATAATGATGAATCCCATGTGGGCCATGATGGTATATACTAAAAGTAGGAAAGATACAATGCATTGTTTTTAATCTAGCCCAAAACATTTATAATTTTTAATACACCTACAATCACAGACACTTACAGATTTCAGAATATTAAGAAACCACTTCAGTGTTGATGAATCATAAGCTACTAAAGGGCAGAATTATCTTTATAAAATACAATTCTAATGAGACCATTCCCTGATGTAAATTCTTTCAATGCCTACTTTTGAGTTTTTGGAAAAATTTCAAACTCCTTAGTCTGACAGTCAAGACCCTCCAGAGCCTACTCTCCACCATTGTCATTACTGCCTGCCATGATCCAAACACTCTGTAGATTGCTCAAACTGCCTTTGATGCCTTTGATGTACTCACAGTTCCTTAGTCAGCCTAGAACTTAGCTGGCTAATAGTTATTTTCACTTTAAGAGTATACTTGTCAATTCACTTGGGATATTTTCCCTCACCACCCCACATTCCTGTTTGGACGAGGTGATTCTTCTCTCTGCTCCATCACATCTGTATCATACTTATGTGGTAGCACCTCTAGTACAATCATCTATCTCCTACTTGAGGAAAACCACTGTTACTTTTTAGTACTCCACTTCCTAGTCTAGTATCTGATACAAGATAGTCAAAAAATGTTTAAAATTTATTGAATGGACCCAGTTAGCTCTCAGAATCAATATCGTATGTTTCCATTGAACTGAAAGAATATAGAATAGATTTGATTTTAAGTGTGACAATTTTCATTAAGTATCTATCATTCTTAAAATAGGTCTTTTAAATTGACCTATTTTCTGTTTATCTGCACTGTTCATACATTTTCATAGATGAAAGAAAATTTTTCCTGATGTCGGCAACTCCAATACCACCTTCCCTACTCCACTCCCTAGAATATGCACAAAGTCTATTTGTAAGCTAAAACTAGTTTTCACGAGTAAGACTGCCATTCATGTAGGAGACCTCAGAGCAGAGTTTTCTGGAGACAAACTTGTCAGGAAGGCAAAGACATTGAGTAATTGCCTGCTAACCAAAGCATCTACTGGGTTTCTCCATTTTGAAGCAAAATTATTAATAACAGGAGAGGGGAAACATGGCTGACTAGAGGCAGCTTTTATCAGAAGCTCATGTCCAGAAGGAGGAAAATTGGACTAAAGTGAACTTGAAGGAGTTTAAATTGGAGGGTAGATAACAAGGAGAAGAAATCAAAGTGCTCAGCAACCTCACTGAGACAAACTGTGAGAACAAAGACAAGGAAGAAGGACAAGAACAGAGGATAGTTATGAAGAGAAATTAGACAGGAGGATCCTGGAGCAGAATAGAAGGGAAGATGCAACCCCTCCCCAGGCAGACCCCTTCCCCACCCAGGGAGCTCTTCACAAGCAGTGAAACATGAGATCTCTCACCCCACCAAAGAGGCCCCTGCACTTAGTAATATACGCCTCTGGGTCCCCATCCTGCTTGGCAAAACAGTGAGTAATTTGGGGTCCAGATGCTTTGTGGTCACAACCCATCCCCCTTATTTCATGAGTTGCCAAACAGACTGCCCTGTGGAGGCTTGCTTCACAGTGCATAGGCTAGACAGAGAGCTAGCTCAGCTCAGATAACCTGGAAGGGCTGCCCCACCTTCAGGCACAAGAAAGACAAAGGAGCTTTGGACCCTACACAGCCCCCTACTAACCAAGGAAGCAAGGGTTACAGAGGCCACTTGCTCTGTCACTGGTAACCAGAGAGATACTTAGCTAACCACAGGAAGAAAAGGAGACAAGCCCTGCTCTACCAACATGTCTGGTGGGAACTCTAAGGGACCCCTGCATTGTGCAGCCTGGTGAATTGAGTGCACTCTCCCCAAACAAACACTGTGGGAGGAAAAATGGTGGCTCAGCTACACTAACTTTGGTGAAGCAGTGTCTCCCCTGAATCTCCTTCCTGCTAGAGGACAACTTTCCCTGTCCTCTGGAATAGCTCTGTCTGGCATCTGTGCCCAGCAAAC
Source organism: Galagoides demidoff (assembly GCA_963574575.1). Taxonomy (NCBI): domain Eukaryota; kingdom Metazoa; phylum Chordata; class Mammalia; order Primates; family Galagidae; genus Galagoides; species Galagoides demidoff. The sequence continues at coordinate 12,502 of CAUYQV010046450.1, forward strand.
ACCTCCTAGAGCAGTGGTTCTCAACCTTCTTAATGCTGTGACCCTTTAATACAGTTCCTCATGTTGTGGTTTGGGGGTTATCACAACGTGAGGAACTGTATTTCAGGGTCATGGCATTAGGAAGGTTGAGAACCACTATCTAGACTCTAGAGGTTCAGTCCCCAGCTCTCCTCCTGCTGACTAGGAAGAGAATGGGTCTAGCCTTGGGCAATCCCACTCTGAGAAATCCCAGGAAGCAGAGAACAAGGTGAGCCCCCCTCTACCAACTATAGGCAAAAGCTGTAGCACTTTAAATCTGTTGAGGCCCAGACTTTGGTGAAAACCATGGCTTTATGAATATGTTTCACTATGGGGGCTGGAACTTCAGCTGGAATAGTTTGGCAAGCCACAGATTCCCCTTACCGAACTGTAGGTGAAAGCTGTGGCATTTCAAATTTGTGGTAGCCTAGACATTAGTGATAGCCATGGCTTTTTGAATTTGTTTGCCCACAGGGCCAGAACTTAGGCTGGAACAGTTTAGCAAACCGCAGGTTCCCCTTCTCCAACCTCAGGCAAAAGCCACAGCATTCCAAATATGTTGCAGCTGAGACCTTGGTAAGAACTTTGGCTTTTTAAACTTGTTTGAGGGTGGGGTTGCCACTTGGGCCAGAAGAGTTTGGCAAGCTGCAGTCTTTTTTTTTTTTTCTTTGTTTGAGGGCAGTATTGGCATTTGTGCTGCAACAGTTCAGCTAAACTATCTGGGAGGTGCCCCTCATGCAGTGTCACATGGAGGTCCTGCCCCTGGCCTCATCTCAATCAACTTGGAGAAAGCATGGATGGTTCTCAGAGACCCTTAAATGCTGCAGTCCTGAAAGGGAGCTTTGAGAGACTGTTGCAAGAAGGGCCACAGGTATAAGCAACAGTTCATTTGAACACTGAGTGGTGAAGGAGAGTTGTGAACTCCTCATTCTGGGGCCTCTGGATCTGATTTCAGCCCTCCAAGTTTAGATTCCAAACAAGTCACCTAGGTGCTGCCTAGGGACCACAACTAGATTATCTCTCAATACCAGTTTAGGGGCAACCCAGCATTCCAAGTTAAAAAGCATAATAAATATATATATATATATATATATATATATATATATATAAACTGAAAGTACACATGGGGAAGAATCAGCAGGAGAATGCTAACAACATCAAAAATCAGAGCAGATCAATTGTCCCAAAAAATTATAGGGATATACACCTGAAAATACCATCCATAGAGAAATTATTATTTTTTTTTTCCGAGACGGAGCCTCAAGCTATCCCCCTGGGTAGAGTGCCATGGCATCACAGCTCATAGCAACCTCCAACTCCTGGGCTCAAGTGAGTCTCCTGCCTCCGCCTCCCAAGTAGCTGGGACCATAGGCACCCGCCACAATGCCCGGCTATTTCTTGGTTGCAGCCATCATTGTTGTTTGACGGGCCCGGGTTGGGGATTTGAACCTGCCACCTTAGGTGTACGTGGCTGGCGCCTTAGCCAATTGAGCCACAGGCACTGAGCCTAATTTTCTAATTTCTAAGAAATTAGAAACCATGGTTGCCTCTAGGAAGGCAAATCGGGGGACTTGGAGGAGGGGTGAGAGGGAAGTATCCTTTCCTTTTTTCTTTTTTTTGGCTGGGGCTGGGTTTGAACCCACCAGCTCCGGTATATGGGGCCAGCGCAATACTCCTTGAGCCACAGGTGCCACCCGGAAATTTCCTTTTCTTTATCAGTTTCTGGTCAGTAACTGATTTAAATCGCACCCCGTGTATCATATTATATTGTTTAAGTTGCGTTAAAAGGCATCTTGGTATCAGTTGGGAAGAAGAGCTAGCCTGGAAGAAAGAGGTTATTTATCAGACCGGTGTGTGACTCAGGCTCTTTCTATGGGGCTGGAGGGGAGGGAGGGTGAGCAAGCAGCTGGAATGCACCAGAGAAGGTTCTGGGCAGATAGTAATCAGTGGGTCCTGATCTGCTTAGCTATTTCAGCTTCAGTCATACCACATCAAGGAGATTTGGTCACTGTTAAGACCACAGAACCCACAGGAGTAACATGAGCACAGTCTACTGGAATCATTCAGAATGGACTCACTGGGGAAACTGAGGCAGCTCAGTAATTTTCATTATGGACTAGAAGGAAAAGCATGCTGGGATCATTTACCACTGAGTATCCCAAAGTCCCTCCCCCCTCTAGGAGCCTGGGGGGAGGACACAAGGCAGGCTGGGCGGAAGTTCGGCAAAGAGAAGGGCTCTAACCCGCCACTCATGAAAGCAGAAAGTAGGTCTAGTGTTGCAGTATCTTTCCATTTGGAGAGAAGAGCTCCTTATTTTCATGGTAAATCTCTCAAATACCCAACATTGCCAGCTAATGCAGGAATTGATGGCGGAGCATGTGGGCATCTGCTGACCCAGCAATTCCGCTCCCAGGTAGATGCCCGTGACAGACAAGCACATATGCTCACCAGCAGGTGTGGGCTAGAAGCTTTGTATCAGCACCGTTTTATAGCAGCTGCAAATTGGAATGCCTGCTACCAGAGTGGATGAGTTGACTATGCATATCCACACAACGGAGGACCTCACAGCAAGGAGAGTATGTACGCACAACCATCTGTAACAATGCAGAATCATCTCACAGTCCTGTCCTTGAGTGAAAGAAGCCAGGCACTAAAATAGAGCATGATTCCATTTATGTAAAGTTCTAAAAGAGGCAGCACTAATCTACAGAGAAAACAGTCAGGAAGATGCTGACCTTTGGGTGGCACAGTGGCTGGGAAGGACAGAGGAGAAGAGGTCTAGGGGCTGATTATATAGTCTTCCCTTTGCACGAGTAATTTGCACACCTTAGTATGCATGGGATATATATATATATTTTTTTTAATTTTTAAATTTTTTTTTTCTCGAGACAGAGACTCACTCTGTCATCCTCAGTGAAATGCTATGGTGTCATAGCTCATGGCAACCTCAAACTCTTAGGATCAAGTGATCCTCTTGCCTCAGCCTCCTGAGTAGGTGGGACTACAGGTGCCCACCATGATGCCCAGCTAGTTTTTCTATTTTAGTAGAGATGGGGGTCTCACTCTTGCTCAGGTTGGTCTTGAACTCCTGAGCTCAGGTGATTCACCTGCCTCAGCCTCCCAGAGTGTTAGGATTATAGGCGTGAGCCACTGCACCCCAGCCTAAATGTATGCATTTCATATATATGTGTGTGTGTGTGTGTGTGTGTGTGTTTAAAAAAACACTGCTCCCACAATCCTTCGAGCTCTTTCTTTCTAACTTGGGCCTGGCAGAATGGCTCCTGCAAAGAAGGGTGGTGAGAAGAAGGGCTGGTCAGCCATCAGCGAGATGGTGACTCGAGAACACACCATCACTATTCACAAGTGCATCCATGGAGTGGGCTTCAAGAAGCATGCCCCTTGGGCACTCAAAGAGATCTGGAAATTTGCCATGAGAGAGATGGGAACTCCAGATGTGTGCACTGATACCAGGCTCAATAAAGCCGTCTGGGCCAAAGGCATAAGGAATGTCCTATACCGTATCTGTGTGCAGTTGTCCAGAAAATGCAATGAAGATAAAGTTTCACCAAGCAAGCTCTATACTTTATGTACCTGTTACCACTTTCAAAAATCTACAGACGGTGAATGTGGATGAGAACTAACTGGTGATTGTCAGACACATCAAATAAAATTTAAAAATCACCAAAACCCACTGCTATGGAACAGCACCTATAGCTCAGTGGGTAGGGTGCCAGCCACATACACCAAGGCATGGCCACCCAAAACAACAATGACAACTGCAACAACAGCAACTAGAAAAAAAATATCGTTGTGGCGGGCTCCTGTAATGCCAGCTACTTGGGAGGCTGAGACAAGACAATCACTTAAGCCCAAGAGTTTGAGGTTGCTGTGAGCTGTGATGGCACAGCACTCAACCAAGGGCGACAATGAGACTCTGTCTGTCTAAAAAAAAAAAAAAACAACCCTGCTGTGGAGGACCAGTTAAGACCTATCAGATGGGCTGCACTCATCTTTGGCTCATTTTTATGACAACAATGGGGGTCCAGAGGGCTGGACTTTTGCAGCTGTTCAAACTCCAGAACCTCTGCTTTTGTCAGACACCCCTGAGGCCTGCATCTATCCCCTGCTCCATGTTGTCCTCCTTACCTCTGACTGCCCTTCTTCCCAGCCTCATGGAACACTGATGTCTCTGAGGACGGAAGCAAGTTAGAAGTGAAGGGTTTGCCCCGCTGTCTTCTGCCTGCCTTTTCTGGGAAGTGAGCCCTGGTTGCAGCATTCACAGCTTAAGCTTTCTGATTTAAAACTTTTGCTCAGAATGTCCTTATCCCTATTGAAAGATGCAAGCTTTTTCTGAAAGCGAGTCTGTCCTCAGGCAGTTTGCAGGCATTGTCAGTGACAGCTACTGCTACAAAAGGGATAAGCTGTGTTGAGTTGCAACTTCCAAGGCCAGGCGGCCAGGCTGTGGCAGCTGCACAGACCTTTCTTTTGGAGCAGGGGGTGACTGTCTGTGGAGACTTCTGAGTGGGGGACCTCAGAGCAGACTGTAGGCTGGAGTCTCAGCTCCCCCCACCTCTTCTCTAGATTCTGTATCTTCTTATAAAAAATTTCAAACAAGAGTAAGAATTTCAAGACTGGGGCAATGAATATCCTCATTCAGTGCCCAGGCTCATAATCACTAGCATTTTGTCATATTGACTTTATATATGAATATGTACATATTTATATTATTCCCCGAGATATTTCAAAATAAGTTGCAAGCACTGACATCTCACCCTTGAATTCTTCCCCATGGATTTCAGAAAACTAAGGATAACTTTCTACATAGCCACAAAACCTCACATCTGGTACCATCGAGTCATTCCCTAACACCTCCTAATAGCCACTCCATATTCAAATTTCCCTGACTCCAAGATGTCTTTTACAGTTTTTTTGAAACCCAAGATCCACTTAAGGATCACTTGATGGTTATGTTTCTTTACTCTTTTAATCTTGAACACCTCTCTGTCCCTTCCAGCACATTCTTTTTCCCACCACGACATGGACTTTTGAAGAGCTCAGGCTGGTGGTCTTGTAGATTGTTTCTCCTCTGGATTTATCCATTTGTCTCCAGGTGCCCCTCTCTCCCCTGTATTTCTGGAAACGAGGTCTAAAGCATTGTTTGCACTTAGGTTCAGCAGTGAGGGCAAGAGGGTTTCTGGGTAGACAAGCTGGTCAGTTTCAAACATGGCTGTCTACTGTTCAAAGGTCTCTACCATGAGGGGGCGCTCTCCCTTTGGCCTACACGCTTATTCTTTGGTCCTGTGGAGGAGAAGGTAGAGAAGCTCGGGAGTTTACAAGGAGGATTAGAATCCCTTTGTTCCCTTCCAGGAGGCCAGCCCTGGCCCTGATGGTCAAGAGACAGCTCATATCATGGTCTCTCCTTTGTGCTAACTCAGAGAAGACCAGGCTGGAGCACTGAGAAGGAAGGCCCATCACTACCATGAATCACTGAGCTCCTTCTGTGCACCATGCCCTGAGCTAAACATCCACCTTCACCTTTCCAGCAGCCCCTTAGTAGGTGCTGTTATTCTCCCAGCTTAGAGATGGAGGCATGGAGGAGGTCAGGGACAGGCCCACGACAGCCAGGACTCAAGACCCAGCGGTCTGCTGCTGACCTCTCTTCTAGACATTGCCAATATTTTTAACTCTGCTAAGACTACATTTCTGGGGTTACGTCCCTGCCAGGAGGTAGCAGAAGCCAGGAGAAGGTTCAGGGTTGAATAAAAAGCATGAGTTGAGATTGGGTGTAGGTTTTAAGTTGTGATTTGGTAACCTTACTGAGATCCTGAATTTTATTTTATTTTATATTTTTCTCTCTCGTGTTTTGGATCCTTTGTATGGTCCTGGAACCATTTCTTTTTCATTAGGTTTTTAGAAAGCTTGAGGGTCCCTGGGTCTTGGCAGCCAGGGGTGCCTAAGGGAGGTGGGGGAGTCTGAGAACCTTGGAGAGCTGGGAGGAGGAGGAGCCTGAGGTCTCCAGGAAGACTGTGGCCTGAGCGGCAGGCAGAGATCATGGCAGACACTGGCAGAGGTGTGCAAGGTCCCACTTGTGTGTCTAACATGCCTGGTAGTTTTTTTTTTTTCCCCCAGGACTCTTGATAAGAAAAAAAGATCTAAAATGTGGGAATAAGACAGACAGATGCCTGAACGTCCTTGCAATGTCATACTGTAGCCTCCTTTAACAGGCCAGCCGGGTGTTATTTATATTTAATCCTCTGGGGGAATTGTGCCTTTGTACTATTGAATTGGGCCCAGATTCTGATGTTAACTTGTTAACTTGCAAATTTTTGTCCGGTAGAGATGAATCTGATTTCTGGCTGTTAGCAAAGGAACCCCAAGGTTGTATTGCCCTGAAGAACGTTCACATCTTTGTATCTCACCCAGAATTCTTGTCCCAGCATTCCTCTTTGGCACCTACAAATACTCAGGTCCTCAAATGCTTCTTAAGCCAACTTTTTAAAAATTATGCTTTAATGCCCTTTCCTAGCAAAACATGCCTCCTGGAGAGACCCAGGCAGGGAAGGAGGAGACTGGTGGGGTCATTGTGATCTTTGGGGGGATTTTTGGTCTCACGGCATGTCGTGGTGCTTCAGACGTAAGTGCTATAATGCCCAAGCTCAACTCAAAGTGTGTGTAGGCCAATACCCACCTCCAGGTGCCAAATTCTGTTCTAGTAGCTTTTGCTGTGAAACAAACCAGCTTAAACATATTGGCATAAAACAATAACAAACTGGCAGAGCCCATAGCTCAGTGGGTAGGGTGCCAGCCACATACACCGAGGCTGGCGGGTTCGAGCCTAGCCTTGGCCTGCTAAACAATGACAACTGCAGTCAGAAAATAGCTGGGCATTGTGGTGGGAGCCTGTAGTCCCAGCTACTTGGGAGGCTGAGGCAAAAGAATCGCTTAAGTCCGGGAATTTGAAGTTGCTGTGAGTTGTGACGCCATAGCACTCTACCAAGGGTGACATAATGAGACTTTGTTTCCATAAAAAAAAAAAAAAAAGACAAATTAAAAATATATTAAAAAGAATCATGGGTTCTGTTGGCCAGGATTTTCAGTGTGGCCCAGCAGGAAGGGCTGTGTGATGTCTGGAGCCTCAGCTGGAAGCCCCAAAGTTGAGGGGGGCGACTCCCATATCTGAGGTGGGCCTGGAAGACCCACTTCCAGGATGTTCTTCAGTTGTGTGTCTAACTCATTGGCAGGATGGCCGAAGGATGGGCTCAGCTGGGATGGTTGTGCAGAGCGCCTTTCTGTGGCCTCCACAGCATGGCCGCCTCAGCAGGTGGTCAGACTTTTTTTTGTTGTTGTTTTTGAGACAGAGCCTCAAGCTATCCCCCTGGGTAGAGTGCCATGGCATCACAGCTCATAGCAACCTCCAACTCCGGGGCTCAAGCAAGTCTCCTGCCTCCGCCTCCCAAGTAGCTGGGACCACAGGCGCCCGCCACAACGCCCGGCCATTTTTTGGTTGCAGCCATCGTTGTTTGGCGGGCCCGGGCTGGGGATTCGAACCCGCCACCTTAGGTGTACGTGGCTGG
>CAUYQV010046452.1:0-19777 GCA_963574575.1 Galagoides demidoff
TGCCTGGAAAAGTACTTAACCAAGCAGTTGATAGATCTCAATGAAGAGGACTGTGAAACACTAAGGAAAGAGATCACAGATGACATGATCACATTAAAAATTATACCATGGGCTTGGCGCCTGTGGCTCAAGTGGCTAAGGCACCAGCCAAATACACCTAAGGTGGCAGGTTTGAATCCAGCCCGGGCCTGCCAAAACAACAAGGACAGCTACAACCAAAAAACAGCCAGGTGTTGTGGTGGGCACCTGTGGTCCCAGCTACTCGGGAGGCTGAGGCAAGAGACTCGCTTGAGCCCAGGAGTTGGAGGTTGTTGTGAGCTGTGATGCCATAGCACTCTACCCAGGAGGAGAATTTGAGGCTCTGTCTCAAAAAAAAAAAAAAAAATTATACCATGTTCATGAATGAATAGAATCAACATTGTTAAAATGTTTATACTACCCATAGCTATTTACAGATTCAGAGAAATTCCCATCAAAATATAAATGTTAATTTCACATATTTAGAAAAAAATAATTATATGCTTAATTTAGAGCAATTAAGAACCCAAATAGCCAAATTGATCTAATCTGGACACATAACATTCCTAGGCTTCAAACTATAATAAAAGGCTATAGTAAACAAAACAGCATGGTATTGGCAAAAAAAAAAAAAAAAGAGACAAAGACCAATGGAGCAGAACAGAGAATTCAGATATAAAACCATCACCATACAGCCAACCGATCTTTAACAGAGTGGACAATGGCACACAGAAGGGAAAAGAAGCCCCGTCCATAAATGATGCAGGGAGAGTTGGATAACCACCTGCAGAAGAATGAAATGGTATCCATGTATCTCACCCCTCACAGATATTAATTAAACATGGATAAAAGACTTAAATATAAGGCATGGAATCATATGAATGCTAGAAGAAAATGTCTGAAAAACTCTTCTAGAGATTGGCCTAGACAAATAATTATGAAGACCTCTCCTAACAGCAACTGTAGAAACAACAAAAGTAAATAAATGGAACTTGATAAAATAAAAAAACCTTTGCATAGCTAAGAAAATAATGAACAGAGTCAAATAAACATCACCCTTTGGTTAATACTCAGAATCTGCAAAGAACTTAAATAATTACCAAGAAAAAAAATAATCCTATTAAAAAGTGGTTATATACCCAATAATGGGATTCTTGGTTTAAAAGGTAGGTCTACTTTATGTACTTTGAAGAATCTCCATTCAGTTTTTCACTGAGGTTATAATAATCTGTAGTCCCACCAACAGTGCATAAGCAATTTTGTGCCTACCTTCAGTTCTCCAATGGAGACTGGTGTGCTCACCCTGCCATGGAGGCCAGGCCTCAGGTTCCACTGGTCAGGTCACTGGATGGGAGGTATAACTACTGAGTGGTCTTAAGTTGTTCTACAAGCTCTTAAACAAGAAGGAATAAGGTCGATGGAAATTAAACATCAGTTTCTTTAAAAAATAAAGTGGGCAAAAATATGAACAGAAATTTTGAAAAGAAGATAGACAAATGGCCTATGATCATACAGGGTGTCCATAAAGTTCATGTTCAATTTAAAATAGTTATGTATTTTATGTCTATCTATCTATCTATCTATCTATCTATCTATCTATCTATCTATCTATATATATATATATTTTTTTTTTTTTTCAGTTTTGTCCAGGGCTGGGTTTGAACCCACCACCTCCAGCATATGGGACTGGTGCCCTACCCCTTTGAGCCACAGGCACTGCCCTCTACGTATATTTTAAATTGCACATGACTTTATGGACACACTGTATGAAGAAGTAGAAATGCACAAGATCACTAATGATCAGGGAAATGCAAATTTAAAAAAAATGAGATATAACCCTGTCCCTATTAGGATGGCTTTCATTAAAAAGTACAAAGCAATGGATGCTGGAGGGGTACAGAGAGAAAGGAATGCTTACACACTGTTGGTGGGACTGCAAATTATTACAACCACAATAGAAAACAGTATGGAGATTTCTCAAAGTACAAAAGTAAGCCTACCTTCTCAACCTACAATCCCAAAAGCAACAGGAGTCATTTTATCAAAAAGACACCTGCACTTGCATGTGTATGGCAGCACAATTTGCAATTGCAAAGATGTGAGAGCAGCCCAAAAGCCCATCAACTCATGAATGGATTAACAATATGTGGGACATGAATACAATGGAAAACTGCTCATCCAGGAAGAAGGATGAATTCTGGCCTTTTGCAATGATTTGAATAGAACTGGAGACCATTGTCCCAAGTGAAGTATCCAAAGAATGGAAAAAGAAATACAGTATATACTCACTATTAAATTTGAACTAACTGATGAACACACACTACACTGAGAAAAGTAAAACTCAATGGAAATTAAGAAGTGGGGAGGAGGAAATACAGGATGGGCTAAAACCTACCTAAGGGGTACAATGAACATTATTTAGCTTATGGGCACAATTATAACTCTGACACTAACATAGTGAAAGTGATCATTTAACCAAAAATATTTGCACTCCCTTAATATTTTGAGACAATAAAAATAAAAGACCAGCATTTTAATTCATCCTAAAGTGAAGACTTTAATGATTCCTCTTTTCACTCAGGAATTTTTTTTTTTAATGGAAAAGATAGTATTTGAAGACTGTGTAGAAACTTTTTTAACAATTTTTTGAGTATTTAATAATTTTTATATCCTTAAATAATTTCAAATATACAGAAAAGTAGCAACAATAGCACAAGCATTTATTTGTCCTGAACTATTTGAATGTAACTTGTCAACATTACACTTCATCATCAAGAACGGTATTCTTTAGGGAAATACAGAATATGATGAATATGTTAATTTGATTATAGCAGTTGTTTTAGTATGTATTTGTATATAAAAACAACAATTTGAAATATTTACAATTTTAAAAACCTGCAAAGATCAGAAATATAAGAAAAAGAATCATCTCCTATATGAGTATAATGTACCACCAGTATAAGGAAACCAAATCTGATTTCCATCTTTTGATTCACAGACTTAATTCAAATTTCATTCCTTGTCCTCATAATCTAAGCATAACAAAAAAATCCATTCCAGAATTTGTCACATTTAATTGTTGTGCCCTTTTCATCTTCCTCAATCAGGAGTGTCTTGGTCTAACTTTGACTTACAGAACCATGATGAGTTTTAATATCAGACCAATTGCTTTGTAGAATGACTCCATACTAGTTTTATCTATTGTTTCCTACTGATGAGATTCAGATGAGCATCTTTGGCAGGAATATCCCACAGGGATATTGCACTCTCTTAATTGTGGTTCTGTCATGTGGCATATGATTTTGATTTGTTTCAAATCCCTTCGGGTTTGTCCTTTATTAACTTCAATGAGTCAATCAAGAAACCCTTTCAATGTTGCTCCTTTGAAAAGCTAGACTTCTCACTATTATAATTAATAAGCAATTTGCGGGAAGGTATTTTACAACTATGTAAAATTACCTAACTTTCACATACTTATTTAGCATCTATGAATGTTAGTTAAATTAATTACTATTTGGTAGTTCTGGAATAGTTGTTATCTAAATCAATCATTCTTTCTTTCATTAGATAGTACTATACTATAAGAAAACAACAAAAATAAAGAAATGGAACTTGATAAAATAAAAAAGCTCTGCATAGCTAAGAAAATAATAAACAGAGCCAGATAAACATTACCCTTTGGCAATGTCTCCTCAACCTGGTGAGTATTTATTGTTACCCACCTGGGCTTGTGGATCCTTGCTTTATTCAGTGGTTTATACCAGTCACTATTATTATTTAGTAGTATCTGAAAGTGTCAGCAGTTTGGTGAGTGAATACCTCTCTAAGTTGGTGTGATATTTTTTCCACTAATTCATTCTTTGAATATATCCTTACTCTCCAGCAAAACATGATAGTCAAGGATGATCCGGTATATTTTATATCCCAGACCTAAAATTTACCCTGCTTTCATTTTGTTGTTTTGCTGTGGAGAATTAAATTTGGAAACTGAGATCTGGGTGACAGTTTTCTGACAGCTACTAAGATACTGCTCATGTTACGCTCTCTCAGGGAACACATGTACATCTAAATTAACATGTAACACTGTAGGCCTGGCGCGGTTGCTCATGCCTGTAATCCTAGCACTCTGGGAGGCCATGGCGGGTAGATTGCCTGAGCTTGCAGGTTCAAGATCAGCCTGAGCAAGAGCAAGACCCAGTCTCTAAAAATAGCTGGGTGTTGCAGTGGGCACCTGTATTCCCAGCTACTTGGAAGGCTGAGGCAAGAGAATCATTGAGCCCAAGAGTTTGAGGTTGCTGTGACCTATAATGCCACAGCATTCTACAGAGGGTGACAAAGTGAGACTCTGTCTCAAAAAAAAAAAAAAAAAAGCATATATATATATATAGCACTATATAGCACTATAAACCTCAAGTTACACCAATAATTTTTATTTCAATACCACCATACAGAGTTCACTCTTGTTTCCTCATTTGCGTATTTGCTACTCTCTTTCATAAGAATCACAAAATTGGCCTCCATTATCCTTAGACTATTTACTTACTTGCTGAAGCCTCCCACATGTGAACACTTTCTCCACACTTTAGCCATCCTTGCCATAGCTGCTGTAGCTCCAGCATCCCATGCCCTGCTGCACAAATGATGTACAGTGCTGATTGCTGTTGTCACCACTAGATACCAAAGATGATGCTCCAACCCCAGGTGGACCTGAGCTCAGTGCCAGGCAGCTGCCACCTCTGCCTCATGCACAGTGCATTTTTTCATTTCATTTGCATCATGACATCTGTCACCAGCAGCCCCCCACCACCATTATGTCATATTTGCATGTGTGTTTTTCTAACCATACCTCCCCTCTGGGAGACCCACCCTCTTCAACTTTTCCTGGCTTCATCGCAGCCTGCAATTAATTTCCCTTCTCACCCTCCTCACTCTGTGGGGCACCAGGACATTGCTGCCCCCAGTCCCCTGCACACTGGCACACAGATCTCTCTGTTTGATAAGCTCCACATCAGAGTTTGGGCAGGAGTAGAGGAGAGTCAAGTTGAAAAATCTCTCCCTAGTCCTCACTATTACTCTAAAGTAGATATTCTCGAAAGTTCATCTCTGGTTAATTCCTAAATCTAATTTTGGAATGTCCAGAACAACATCATGAAGAGAAAAAAAATTCAAATATTTTTTAAAAGACCAAAACTAAAGCTAAAAAGAAAGGGAAACATTTTATTTTGAAATTACGTTTTAAAATGTGTCAGAACTTCTTTGCTTATACATAGTCACCAGACATTGTTAATGGCCATGAATGCTAATTAACACCGAACTGAACTGCTTAGTATAATGTTTTTCTAGCAAGCAGCCTCAAAATGTCCCATTATCGTGATTAAATATTTATTGAATTTGAAGTGTGTCCTCAACTCGGTAAAGAAGGTATAAGAAAAATTAGTACTTCAAAGACATCCCTGTGCTCAGAAGTGCACCAAGGCAAGAAACATACTGGGATTTTCCCCTCATATTCTATTATAATTTATTTTGTATTTGTGAATCGTCTGCTAATTAAGCAAACAAATCCAAATATAAAAGAGCGTCTATTAGAAAAACCTTTCTGGAGAGAACTTCAACAGTGTCCACCACTTATGGAAATTATGTCCATATTCTTTGATCTCTTTCCTGGGAGTCTCCTTTGTTACTTAAAATAGTTCAATCACCATGTATACAATCTCTGAATAAAGGCTTTTCAAGTCAGCACAATTAACATTTGAGCTAGATTATTCCCTGTTGTGGAAGTTCCCCCTTGCTTTCAGGCTGCAGTCCCCAGTTCCCAGGCCACACACTGAGTATAGGCTCCTGGCCTGTTAGGAACAGGGGACACACAGCAGGAGGTGACAGGGCCACACAGTGGAGTCAGAGCCACTCCCCCACCTGAGCTCCACCTCCTGTCAGAGCAGTGAGACATTAGATTATCACAGGAGCGTGAACCCTACTATTAACTCCCTATGCGAGGGATCTGGGTCCCACACTCCTTATAAGAATCTAATGTCTGATGACCTGCAGTGGAGTGGAGGCCGTGATGCTAGCGCTGGAAAGAGGCTACAAATACAGATGGGACCATCTAGCTGCAGGAAAACAAGTGCAGGGCTCCTGCCGATTCTGCACCCCAGGGAGTTGGATAATTATTTTGTTATATATCACAATGTACTAATAACAGAAACAAGGTGCACAATAAATGTAATACCCTTGAATCATTCCCAAACAATCTTCCCTGGCCCTTCATTGTGGTTCATGGACATACTATCTTCCATGAAACCGGTCTCCAGTATCAAAAAGGCTGGGGACTGCTGCTTTATGTATGTTTGCTGCCATCCCTGTCTTTTACCCACCTAATAAGGTCACCCACCTCACCGCCCCCCCATAGTTGTACAGGCAAAAACATTCTCTAGACACTGCAAGATATCACTAGCCAGGTAAAAGACCCCAGTACCACTGACAAATACAGCTCCCTATACAAAATTTAAAATGATTGGAATATTGTAGCATATTATACATTACTATGATCAAGGATAGACTATTTTACAGAAACCTGTGAATAACAGGAATCACAAATACAGATAATTCCATGGGACAGGCAGGTAAAGTGAGTAGAAATTGCCAGAGTCTATTCTGGTAAACTCAGTAGCGTATGGCATGTGCTCAATAGAAGCAGCTGCTTTCCTGCTGTTGTTATTTTCAAGTACTACAAGAATCATATACAGACCTGATAATCTCCTTTCTTATTATGAGTCAAGAGAAAATACATATTTAGAAATTGTTCTGTTTTTTACATAATGAGAGAAATTATTTTTAAGTACTGTGCTAACCAAAAATTCTTTTAGTTTTTTTTTTTTTAATTCTTGCTTTTGTAAACTTGATTACATTAAGTGACAAATACAAAATTCTACGTAAAATTTATAGAATTTACCTTAGGTATATGAAGTGTATATTTTCATTTATACGTCTCTGTGTGTGTGTGTGTGTGTAAATATTTGAGAAGTGCCAAAGCATTTATCATGTTTTTCAGTGGGTGACTGTTATTTTTGTAACAAATGCAACTTCACTTCATGCGACACCATGAAGTAAAGTTATGGTGAATTCGCCCTGTGATAAAGTTGTAAGTCACTGGAAAAATCGAGCCATACTGGGAAGAAAGGAAAATCACTTAAAAGAGGCAATATTCCAGAATAAGGAGACCAAAAAAGCCCAATCATCTAGAAAGCAGACTAAAATGCAAGGAGACTAAAGATCCAGGAGCCCAGGGAAATACTAACTGTAGCCACCTGTCTTGCTTTATGTTGGGGTTACCACCATCCTCCATGAACCCACGTGCTTCACAGTGAGGGTCCTCCTCTTATCAGGTGATTTAGGCATCAAAGTACTGGATGAAAATGAATTTTTCTTATTGAATGTACCAGGCAGGGGGTGTTGTAGGATCTAAACCGTCCATCCATTTTAATTTGGAAATTTAGCTCTTCCATTTTTTTTTTCTGTGTTGAATTAGTGATGTTTGCAGGTGGAATATTCTTCCTCTCCTCTGAGAAGAGAGCTGCCAATAACATCCACATAATTTGGATTAGGAGTCTAATTGACCATCGGCATCTACTGTAGAAAGACAAGTATGAATTTGCTAAGGAGGTCAAGAAGAGAAGAAGCCAAAGAAAGAAAAGCAAAGATTTCCCAACTGGAAGAAGACATCTGAAGTTTGAAATATGGGAAGTGGGGAGACAGGTCAACGGGCCACACTGCAAAGACAGGTGAGTTTCCTAAGGAGAAAAGCTAATCTCAGGAAGACGAGGCCAGACAGCCATATAAAAGTTTATCTTGTTCGATGATTTCAGAAAACCAGGAAGATCTCAGTGGTAAGTTTTACAGAAAAGATGATAACTTGCCAGACCCACTTTGCCTTCGTCTCATCTTACGAAAAATCCCAAAGACAGGATTGTGACCATGAAGGACGCTCCAGAGTGCCTGCGGTGAACTTTGTGGTCACTGTCCAGGATGATGGAGCTGGATTTTTTTTTTTATAAAACATAAAGACGTGGAATATTTCTTACCTACTCGTGTGTTAATACTTTTTCACCTGCTCTTTAACTCTTCACACTCGTTATACATAATACATTTTCTAGCTTGTGCATGTATGTTGTTTGGGGAATCAAAAACAGTTTTGTGAGCAAAATCTCAAATGTACAAAATACACGTGCTGCCCGAATTTCTTTTTATTAACACAGTAGTTTAGAGACTAGAATTTTAGTCTGGTAACAGATAGGCAAAAGTGAAGTTACTGGATCGAATACCTAATTTGTCACTGATTCGTGGCACTTTGCAGACCTCACAGAATATAAAACGGTGACTAATAAATCCTGCCTGGAATACAGAAGATTTGAAGCAACAAAAAAACCTATTTCTCATTTTGTAACATGCAGACTGCCTTACTTAATCGTAGTCTGCTCTATGGTTTTGACAAGGGTATTACTTTTCTCTTGATATTAGTGTTAGTGGTTTATTCAGCATAAATTCCCTTTGAGGGACTTATCAAGCACTATAGTCTCTCTCTCTCACATGGGAGAAATCAGAGACATTTCAAATGAAAATGAAAAACAAGGAGGAAATACACAATGCTTTATTTATACAGTGAAAAAATGCTTTGATGGCAAATATTTCAGAGTTTATGATTTACATATTATCTTTAGAAATCATTCAGCTTCCTTTATTTGTTTTTTCTTTCCCAATGAGGGCACCTGCAATCTGCCTTATTTTAGCCCCCCCCCCAAAGCCAAAGAATCTCTAACCATCTTCCAGTATTTTTATACTCACCGTGTACTAAATAGATTTCCTATTCTTGAACTTGTTGATGTCTCCCACCCCTTTCCAATCAGTGATTAATTAAAATAGACTACATTATGAGCTGGAATTCAAAACAGCTCAGTGCACATACTTTATGAGTAGCAGCGGTATATTGATACTTCTTGATATATGTTTAATCATATATACAGACAAGTATAGGTAATTATGTACGTAGAATATGCGTGTGTGTAAAAAACCAAAGGATCAGTACTTCTTATTTCTATTTCTGGATTACTCACAATTCTTTGTATCTTTTTTTCTCACTGACATATATAGAATGAAATACTCATCTATATTTATTAGACACGCTTGGTAGAAAAACATACCTAAGAACCATGTTTGTCTGTATTGTCCTCATCCCGTCTACACACTTGTATTAAAGGCTGACCTTATGCCAATCCCCATTGCTCTGTAATAATTAAGATGGGAAACTCTCATCAGTGAATAATATCACAGGATAAATTATGTTTATTCATTTAACAAATATGCATTGTTAAATTACAATTCTGGAGTCTGGAATAACCCAAAAAAGATATTATTTTTGCCTTGGAAGTAAGCACAATCATGTGGAAGAAAGATTCAGTGATTATTATAAAATGTCTATATGCATTTGTGTTGTACAAACATTCACAAAAAAAGTAAACTCTGCAAAGCCAAGTCAAGGGAGAAATTCTATTTATTAGATTCTTACTCCCTCCCCACTATCACAGTATGTTATAGAATTCGCAGTCAGCAAAAATGTTCCCCTCTCGGAAACTGTGGATCCTGCCCTGATGGAAGGGAGTAAGAATGAATCAAACAGGTGCCCAGTTCTTGAAAACTGACCAAAGATTATTCTCACCATGATAAGCGTGATCTTTTCCCAAAGTAGACTATGAAGACAATTGTTATGGTGTGTCTGGGAACATGTTGCTCCCCTTTTCATAGAGGATTGGTCCTGTTGCTGACATTTTCCGTATATCGCCCTTCTTACAGTTACTCAGTGGACTCTTAACTGGTTCATGCTCCATGCCTAGCCATGGGCAATTAAACCCTGGCGGCAACCACACTGCTACCTCCCTGTACGCTCCCTTCCACATGAAGTGAGGAGACCTGAGGGAAAGACCGTATGCATGTGTTCTTGAAGCTAATGTAATGATTAGCCACTCTGTAACCTTAAAAATGATAGATTCTGGGGGAATACACAGAATAATGTTCACAGTTACTGCCTATCACTATTTCTTGCCGTAAGTCAGCGATTTTCAAACATATTTTAAGCAATAATAATGTGCTGTGATCATCTCATTATAATAAACAAAAGATTGCCTAGAATGTGCTACCATCACACCCGCCTGGTAAGCTTCATGTAACATTGAGATTTCAGAGTATGTTTCTCTTTATCAGCCTGGCTGTTCCTACCCACCCAGTCAGAACCAATTCCTCTTCATCACATGGCTTGGTATCCTTTCTTTCACAACATGCATATTCTGGCCTTTTGAAAAAGCCCTAAAGAATGCCAGCTAACCATTGCGAGTATCGAATGAAATATTACTCAGTGTGTAATATCAGTGAAATTGATGTTTGTGTTAAATTAATATTGAACAGAGCCCAACTCAATTCAGAATTATCTCCATTCAACCAAAGTGGTGCCACTTCTATTTACTGTAAATGTTGAGAGTATATGTCAGATTTTCAAAGCTCCCAAAGCAAGTTGGAAAATGGATGCTATGGCGCATAGCATTAGATACTCTGTAGTATATTAGTTTTTATTACTATGTGTGTATAATTGTCATCGTTTGATGACCAAACTTAGTGTCTGTAAAAAGTTTCATATTTTAGCGTACGGTTTGATATGCCCAAAGTATCTCAGGGTCAAGTAAGTTCATTGCTTGGTGTTTACCAGGTTCATATCTAGGTATAGCTCAGGCGAAAATCTCATCTAGGGGAATATCTACTTTCAAGTTATTTCTTAGTGTTGGGAGAATTCAATTCCTTGCAATTATAGTAATTTTAAGTTTCTATTTACTTAATAGCTTCTGGTCCAGGTTACTTTCAGCTCCCACAGGCCACTCTTATTCTTTCCCACGTGGACCTTCATTCTTTAGGACAGCAATGACATTTGGAAACCTTCTCATCCATTGAGTCTCTGGCTTCCTCTGCTGACTCTATCTTCCAGCGAAAACTCTCTACTTTTAAAGACTTGTGATTAGGTTGGCCTCCCTGGATAATCTCCTCTTCTTTATGTCCACTGTTCCATAAAATATAACTTAATCATATTAGTAAAATCCATTGTATTCACCATCCAAGAGATTTGCTTTGTATGTACCCCAGAAGGCAGGGAATATTAGAAGACATATTAGACTTCTGCTCACCACCCACGCTACTACAGACCACGGAGTCAACAAAGTAGAAGTATTAAACAAAAAATATTTTACAAATTACTTGAAATTTTAATAATACTCTAATTTATCTTTGCAAGAAATGTCAGGACTTTATTGTTTTTTGTTATACTTGCTTTACAGTTGAATGTGTGTGTTTACTTCTGCTTTTCTTGATTTTTTTTCTTTTACTTTGTTTGCTTACTTTTAAAAAATACAGTTGTTGATATTCTCCTCTAGAAGACACACATAATAAGGTGAAAATATTGAATGCACTGTAAAATCTGCTATGTATACCATTTGTAGATATGGAAAAACATTTCAAATATTTTATCTCCCTTTGTAAGAATAATCTCAATTTTGTTGAATGTTCTATAGGCGCAAGGAAAGTAGAGGTATTTGCAAACACATTAAGCAATAACATAATATCAGCTTTGTCTTAAAAGTAGACCTACAGTATATTTTATCTTACATTAAAATCAGACACTGATAGAAAATTTGCTTAAATTAAAATATCTACAAGTACCCCTTAAGGTTAAGTGACTTGATTTCATTTTACTTGTATTTCTAATAATAACCTGACAGCAGTAACCAAAGGCTTGGATGAAGATACTCATAAATTATCATTTGTGTATAGAACAAGATATAATGAGACCAAACATGATCTCCTAAAATTTATGTTTATTCATAAACAGAGTCACAAAATAGATGCAGGAGGTTGCACCTGTGTAGGGCACCTACTCTCTGAGATTGCAATTAACTGAATTTTATCATCTCCTCCAGATGAGAATTCAGCAATGGAATGGAGTTAATTAAGTGCATTCTATGAAAATAATTGATGTTTGTGGAATATGGAAAACAAAATACTGTGATAGATGCATGAAGATATTATATGGAGATTATGGCCAGATTTCAGACATCAAAATGAGTAACAAAAATAAAACGTTCACAGGCATGCATGAGAAATATCCCGATGAAGGCACAATGTTATAAAATTACCCAGGTTGATTAATGCTTCAGTTGCAAAGTAAGGATGCAGTATTCATGTAACTTTGTGTTTCTACAAGTGAAATGAAAATAAAATAGCTTTGTTCCACGTTACATAAAATGTCAAGTCGAAGTGGTCTGCAAATTAAATTAACCAGAAAATTGCTTCATTTTTCCAGTAGACACAATCTTATTTTCTTCCCTGAATCGTTATGAGATAAAAATGGTCATATTATGATCTCCTACTTTATTTGACTACAACCAAAAGGAAATTAGATTACCTTTTAAAAGATAAAATGGTTGTAATTGGCTAAAGAGAAATTTCTGAATGAAACCAAATACAACAGTTCTGGCAAATATAGGTAGTATAATAATCCCTTGAAGTTAATAGTTAATTGACTTATTTCCTATATATTTTAATAGTTTCGATCAACCTTATTCTAACTTACATAGAGTATAGTTACTAATTTCAGCAAGTCACAGAAAATCAATTTAAAGAAATCATAGACAGAATTTTTAGGTGCCTATCTTTTTTATTTTTATTTTTTTACTGTTAGGGAATCATTGAGGATACAAAGCTCCAAACTCATCCTCCTTAGCATTATAGCCTAGAACCGGGATGAACACTATCTATTGATGCTAGGACCAATTTCACGATTTTTAAAGATCAGATTGAAGGTATTTATTTGGCCAACAAAGAAGATAAGTGACGCTTTGTTTCAGTTTGACTTCCTGGCCCTTTAAGAATCAGTTTAATCCTACTAGGATTTTTTCTGCCTGAATATGAACTCTTTTCCTAACTTTATAATTAACATTCAACATGGCATCTAATCAAAACATCCCTTTCTCATTAGGATAGTTCTGACAGTTTCATCATCAAGTGGCAAGTGTTCCAGCAAATTGTGTTGCTATCCTATCAGCGATGTCAAGAACTTGATCTTCCTTTCCATTAAGTCAGATTAGGGACAGGAACCAATTCCATTATGAAAATGTGACTGAAAACAAGCAGTGCTCTTCCAGCAAAATTTTCTAATAGAAAATGGATTAAGCTCACATTCTTTTCCCTATATACACGAGTAGTACTTTTAAATATTAATTGAATAATTCAATATTGATGAACTAATGTGAAAAACTAAAAAAAGAAAAAAACATCCTTGAAATCAATTAGCTCTTTGGGAATAGTCAAGCTATGAAATATTAACAAAGAAAACCAAATTAACTATTGGAATTTATGACTGTGAGTAGCATGATTGTGTAGTACTCACGGTTATTTGGGATGGATTGCATTTAGTTTTCATTTACTACTTCATATATTACATAATTTGGAATGTATTTCTCTTTATCACCAGCAAGCAAAACTATTAATACCCAATCTTAATTCTTAACTAATGAAACTGTTCCTTTAATTACGTTTGCAATATCCATTTAAGTTCTACATCTTCATTGCTGGTTGATTTTAAATCCCTTTCCCAGCCATCAGTTTTGTTTCTAACATTTGTTCTATATAGGAACACACCTTTTCATAGGAATATTCCTTTTTTCCAGAAAGCATGTAAAGAATTGCTTTGAAATTACAATACTTTCAGTTTTGTTTATGTTGCTGGACATTAATGTATTGTATAATGAGAATGCAACCTCATTGGGAGGATCCCATTGGAAACGGACTGTGCGCTCGCCTTGGTGGGTATGTTGGGTCCTCATTTGGGAGGGCCAAGCTTGAAACAAACTGTTCGTGTGCTGGAGACAATCTAAAGACAGCGAGGCCACCAGTGCACAGGGAGCCCCAGCGTCAGGGGGCTTTTAGTGACTCGGTTTTAGCAGGAATCTTTCAGGGTAGAGGCCTGTCCTACCCAAACGGAGAGTAGGTCTCAAGTTTGGAGATGGGCGTCTATCAGAAGCTTCCTTCCTGGGACAGGGCCTTTGCCAATTTCCTGCACTGGTGCAGCAACATGGACAGGAATGAGTCTTGAGGACCCATGGAACGGGGAGCGTCAGCAGAGCAGACCCGGAGGCCAAGCAGACGGAGAATGGCTTGCCGGGGCACACCGCGAGCAGGCAGCTCTGCCTCAGAAGGAATGGCCCCATGAAAGTGGCAAAAATATTTCCCGTCACCCCAGCTTTTTGGGAAATGAAACCTCTATCTCTACCTCAGTTCAGGGGTCAGAAGAGGCAAGCAGGAAATATTTCTTATTCTTTGTGCTGCAACAGATAGCTCAAGAGAGCTGTTGAGGGGAAGTCATAAGAACTTTTCAGCCAAAAGCTGAGCAGAAGCCGTGAGAGTGAGATTATCTTAGCCCAAAATGGTTCTGTGGGATTAATCAGAATCTTCAAAAGCTCTGTGCTCTGGGAATTTGGATTTTAAGGTGAGAGTCTGTCAATTTCTACCTTTGCCAGCAGAGCAATAAATTTCTTTCCTTCTCCTGTTTAAAAAAAAAAAAAAAGGCACCTGCAATGTACTGTGATCCAAAAGTCTCCATACATAGGGAATAGAAAAGAAAAGAAAAAACTAACGGGCTCACATAACAGATATCTTGGAACACGTTTGCCCTGAGTGGGAAAGTTTTCATCTTTGAACAGAAAGAGGTGGCCAATACATAGAGAATATTTTGCAAGGGTACAAGTGAACTTTTCTAGAACTAGAATATAAATGTTTTGATACAATGACTAAACAAAGGGCTGTTGAATTTTGTCAAATGCTTTTTTCTGCATCTATTGACACGATCCTATGGTTTTTGTACTGTTAATGGGGCATATCACATTTATAGATGTATATATGTTGAACCATTTTTGCATCTTTGTGATGAATCCCATTTGCTCATGGTGAATGATCTTTTTAATGTCCTGTGGAATTTGGTTTGATAGTATTTTTTGAAGATTTTTGCATTTATTTTTGTTATGGATATTGAATTTTAGTTTTCTTTTTTGTAGTGTCCTCATTTGGCTTTTGAATCAGGGTAATGAGGGCCTCATAGAATTAGTTTGGAAATATTCCTCCCTCTGCAATTTTTATAACGAGTTTAGGAAAGATTGATATTAATTCTTTACATGTTTGGCAGAATTAAGCAATAGACCTGGGCTTTTCTTCAATGAGAATTTTTTAAATTACAGATTAAATCTCATTACTCATTATTGATCTGGTCAGACTTTTTCCTTCTTTATCACTCAGTCTTGGTTGGTTGTCTAGGAATTTATCCATTTCCTCTAGGTTTTCAAATGTGTTGCTGTACAGTTGTTCATTGAAGTCTCTCATAATCCTTTGTATTTTTTGATGTCCATTATGATTTATCCCTTTTCCTTTCAGATTTTATTTGGGTTTTTTCTCTCTCTCTTTTTAGGTGAAGATTTGTAGATTTAGTTTATTGTATTGAATAATCAGCTTTTAGTTTCCTTGACCTTTTCTGTTATTTTCCTGTTTCTATTTTATTTATTCCTGTTCTAATCTTTACTGTTTCCTTCCTTCTACCAACTTAGTTCTTGTTTTTACTTTGCTTTTACTTTGTTCTTTTTTTTTTTTTTTTCTCCAGGTACAACACTTAATCTTTATTTGAGATATTTATTCTTTTTTGGTGTTGACATTTCTTCTTAGAAATGCTTTTACTGCATTTCGTATGTTTCATTGTGTTAAGTTTCCATTTTCATCTGTCTTGAGACACTTTTATTTTAGTTTCTTCATGAGCCATGGGTTGTTCAAGTGCAATGTTGTTTAATTTTGATGTTTTTGTCATTTTCTGAGTTTCTTTCTCTTACTGATGATTCGTTTTTATATCATTGTGGTCAGAAATAATACTTTATATGATTGCAGTCTTCTTAAGTTTGTTAAGACTTGTTTTGGGACCTAACATGTCTATCTTACAGAATGTTCTCTGTGTACTTGAGAAGAACATGCATTCCACAGCTGTTGGATGGAAGGTTTTATCTATGTCTGTTAGGTCTAAGTAGTTTAAAGTAGTTTAATTTTGATGTTTTCCTGTCCATGATTAGCCCACTCTCGAATGTGGGGTGTTGAAGCCCTCTACTATCATTTTGTTGTAGTTTACCTCTCCCTTCAGATTTATTAATATTTGCTCCATATGTTTAGGTGCTCACAAGAATATTTATAACTTCTATATTTTCTTGCTGTATTGACCCAATAAGGCACTCTTCATAAATAACAAAAAATTCTTTTATCATTCAGGAAATTCCAGGAGTTTTAGGAGCTCTGTGCCAGGAACTAGAAGAAAAAGGACAAATATTTAAGGCACACCTCCTTATTTTTAAATAAGATACTTTATGTTTTAGGAAAGTTTTAGGTTCAGAGAAAAACTGAGCAGAATGTTCACAGTTCCCCAGGTGCCCTCCATCCCACTGTCAACACTATATCACAGTGGTCCGTTTGTTACAATGGATGAACAGCCCACACTGACACTTCTTTATCACCAAAGTCTGTAGCTGACTTTAGGGTAAATCTTGGTGTTGTACATTCTTTGGATTTTGAAAAATGTATGTATGCTGACATGTATCCACTATTGTGGTGTCAAAGGGAGTAGTTTCAGTGCCCTACATTTCCATGTTCTGTCTATTCGTCATTCATCTGTTTTCTTAGGACTGTAGTTTGTGCTATGGGATGGTTCAAGTAAAGCAGAGCCCATTGGAATCTCTAAGGCCCTATAAATAGAGGAAAAGCAGTTTTTAGAAGTGATCCACCATAGAAAGTTGACCAGTCTCCAGGGATGATATACCCTGACTTTAAACATCCTCAGCTGTGTGCACTTGGAGATGATCTAAAAAATTCTGACATTCTGAGCTGAATCTTCCAAAGTGTACAAACCCTGAGATGACCTAACATAACATTAAGCCCAAAGCTCCTTGTGCCAGGTGTAGTCACTGCTATAATGCTAAAAAGATGGCTTAGCCCAAATAGAGTTTTGGGTTTGTTTTTTTTTTTAAAGAAATATTCTCCACCTCACAGGGCAAACCCTAACACTATAAACTGTAGACAAGAGATGTGTTGGTGTCAGCAAAAGCCCTAGGCTGTGGCTCACCTCTGTGTACATTTCCTGGTTCCAGGGTATCTCTAAAATGGGTACCTTCCGTATGGCTATTAATGGTAGCACAACATGTTCTTAATCATAGAAACATCATCAGAATTTAGAAATTTCATCAAATTTTTGGCATCCTTGGTTAGGATTGTGATGTGGTCTTTAATGTTGTTCTTTGATGGCATTTCAGAAGGGCGCAGGAAATTTTCCTTTCCTCTCAGAGAACAAATTACATAGAAGTCTATACCACTAATATTGTATCAGACAGTAAAAACTCCTGGGAAATATCTGCCTGTTAGAATCAGCCTTCTCAGACCAGTGTTTAATGATTTCTTCTTTCTTTTGACAGCTGACAAAGTCTTGTTAAAGAATATAATTCAGAAGCTCTGGAATTGTCCAGAGATCTTAAAAGTTGATAAACAAAGGGATAACATACAAGACTTTTGTGGAAAGTACTCAGATGCCTTTGAAATACCAAATTAATTCTGATTTTAAATAGTAAAATAAACAGAGCACTCAATATTTGCAGAAGCCTCAGAGATAATAAAGAGACCAATTCGTTGGTATTGTTTATGGTAAACGCTTTACCATAAGAGCTCTATGTGGGGATAAACGGTAGTCAAAGAGGAAAGATAAAGAAATGTACATAAGAAAATCAGGGTGTCCATCAAGTTGGTGTGCAATTTACAATGTAAAGCAATTTTAAATTGCACCTGAACTTTATGGACAGCCTGTTTATAACCCTTGGAGGGTGGGAGTGACATACATATACATACATAACCTACAGATGTGCACTCACTGTGCATTTGCACACACAGTTAGCTCTCAGGGGCCTTTCCCCATGCTATTGTCTATTTCTATTTCCCTTCAGGTTTGTATACTTTGTGGTGATGTTTCCAAGAGAGGCTCCTACTCGTGAGAACTGCTTCTTATGAGGGCTGGTGACAGGGGATAGGGGGCCCCTCCCTCCCCAGAATCCTACAGCACCTGGTCGTATCTGGCTGTACAGAGCCAGGCTTTAAGCACCCAGGCTACTTGCTTGGTCCTAAGTTTATTCTTTTCATCAGGGAGTGATTATATAGAACAAAAGCTCCGAGCACCGTATTCTCTAAGAGGATTTAGGGAGATATCTCTAGAGGAAGTTGGTAGGCCTAGGAAGATAGGTAACTTCAAAGCTATCTTGCAGCTGGAAAGCCCCTAACTGATTAATAAAAAGAGAAGGGAGGAGGAGACCTTTAAAAATGTCAGAAAGTAAAACTCTCGATAGTTGGTTTTCTTAATGCATCAGTCTATTAACAGGAGCCCAATCTTCTAAGCCATTTTCAATTTGTAGTCTTAACATTGAAATATGAGTGTGATTTTTTAACACAGTAATTCTGATTTTGCTCCATAACTCGCACATACTCTTTCACTGACCACAGGCACAACTATTTATTCCAATCCTTTATGAGTCAATTTGGAATTATATGTTATGTACTTCCAGGTTTTATCACTCAGTCTGAAATTATCCAGTTCCTATTTAAAACTTAGTAATGACTCCTCTAGAGCTGGAACAATGGAACCCCTTCTTCGTACCGCTTTGTGCAATGTGCTACTACCATAGAACAGCCTACAGATCATTTGATATGACACAAACAGGAAAACTTGAGCTCTTGTGCTGTGGACAGATTGGTGTACCCCCAAATTCATATGTTAAACTTTTAAGCCTCAATGAGCCTGTATTTGGAGAAAATGCCTTTAAGAAGATAAGTAAGGTTAAACAAAGTCAAAGGTAGGGATCTAATTTAACATGACTGGTGTCTTTTAAAGAAGAGGAAGAGACACCAGAGAACTCTCTCTCTCTCTTTCTCTCACTCTCTCCAGTCAAAATTAAAGGCAATGCGAGGCCTCAATGAGAAGCAGGTCATCAGGAAACCAGAAAGGACGGCTTTCCCAGAAAGCAACCCTGGTGGCACCTTGGTCTTGAATTCCAGCCTCCGGAACACTGAAATAAATATTTGTTGCCATCCAATTTGTAGTATTTTGTTATAACCACCTCAGCTGACTAATACATCCTGAATCCTTCTCCTCCTCCTCAAAAAATTACTATTATGCAGAAAAATTTATGGGCACTGGAAGAGCCATGTGTTGGCCCAAATCATAATTGGAAAAGCAGTCTTTCTAGAAAATCGGGTAGAATTTACTACCTTGTGTTCCAGTAGCAAATGTAGAATCCAAAAGGGGAGGAATATACAATGTTAGAAAAGAAATTCTAGTTTGATCAGTTTGCAGATAATTCATTGTTTTGGTTACCAACCATCACTGGGTTCCCAGCATCTAACATACATTTATGAAAAACTAATTGAAAATGTATTGCTTTAAGAAAATATTTGTTGTTTGTTATAGGTAATCATGCTTAAGCTAATTGTATAGTAAAATAAATCCAGTTCTCATCGTACAATATAAGTTTGGTCCTCTGAAAAATGAGTTTGGTTCTTTGAAAAATGCACTTTTTAGTACACATAGAAAATTATAAGTTTAAAATGTGAC